>SZWC01003292.1:162434-184470 GCA_023375785.1 Penium margaritaceum | reverse complement strand
ACACACACACACACACACACACACACACACACGCACATGCACACACGCACACACGCACACGTACACACACGCACACAAGCACACATGCACACATGCACAGATGCACACAGGCACACATGCACACATGGATACATGCACACAGGCACACAGGCACACAAGCACACAATTACACATGCACTCACGAACATATGCACACATGCACATAGGCACACAGGCACACATGCAACAACACGCGCACATGTACACTCGCACACAGACACACGTGCACACATGCACATATGCACACAGACACACAGGCACATAGGCACACATGCACGCATGCAGACATGCACACATGCACACATGCACACATGCACATATGCACACATACAGTCATGCACACATGCACACATGCATACATGCGCACAGCCTCATAGGCACACATGCACAATGCACTCATGCACTCGTGCACTCGTGCACACAGGCACACAGGCAGACGTGCACACATACACACATACATACATGCACACCTGCACACAAGCACATAGGCACACATGCACACGTGCACACTTGCACCCATGCGCAAATGCACACATGCACACATGCACACACACATCAACACATGCACACAAAGCACACATGCACACAAAGCACACATGCACACATACACACACATACTTATGCACACATGCAAACATGTATGCACGCAAACATGCACACATGCACACATTCACACATGCCCACACTCACACATGCACACTTGCACACAGTCACCAACCTGCAAGTTGTGCTGACAACGGATCAAACGTAGTGTCAGCCATGACGAGCCTGAGGTGGTTGTTTGGCAAAACTGCTTTGTCGGCGTTCACTTCGTCCACTGCTAATCTCACCACTGCCAAACGGGCGCGGGGATGGGGACAACATACATCACGCCAACCCATGTCATTGAATATTCTGACATCATGAACAATTCCGACCAAACAAGCTCCAGGGCTAGAAACTAAGTCGCACTGCATGCCACAACAAATGACAGATTTCTCAGAGGGAGATTTCTCCTCCCTCACCACAAATTTCTTCATGCATCACCCACCACTCTCCATCGATTTCTGACCACGTAGTGACGTGAACGCTGGTCTAGCAAGTAGGAAGAGATAGAAGAGGGAGATGCTGGGTCAGGGCGAGGAGGGAATGTTTGGCAAAAGGGATCGCTGAACAGCTGCCAGCAGTCTAAAAACTTCAATTTCGTAGGCCAATGGGAACATGGGGAAACGTCCTGCGCTCTGTCAGGACTTAGACGTCAGACGATGTAGCTCACCGGACTTGAGAGCTTCAGGAAATGGTAACCCGCTCGAGTAAAGCAACCCAACGGTCAGAATGCCTTCACTCCTGCAGTCACTGCCACTGCTGCAGTGTCTGACCGCGGCGCTGCCGCTGCTGTTGCTCCTGCTAATGAAACTGCCAACGCCCCCGCCGCTGCCACCGCCACGACCGCTGCCGCCGCCACTGGTGCTGTGAACACCGCTTCTACCACTGCTGCTGCTGCTTTTGTTGTGGCTGCTGATGCTGATGCTACTCCAGCCACTTCTAGAGATATCCGTGGCGCTGGTGCTGTTATCTCTATTGCTGCTTTCAGGAGTCGTTTCAAAACTTTTCAGTGTACCCGTGTCAAAGCTGCTGCTGTCGCAGCTGTCGCCGCAGCCACTGCTACTGCTACTACTGCCGCTGCCGCCGACACCGCCGCTGCCGCTACTGGTGGTGCTGCTCCTGCTGCTGCTATTGCTACCTCTGCTGCTGCTACTGCTGCTGCTTTTGCCGCTGCGAACGCTGATGCTGCTCCTGCTGCTTCTCCTGCTCCTGCTGCCGCTGCTGTTGCTGCTTCTTTTACTGCGGTTACTCCTGCGTCTGCTGCTGCTGTAGTTTCTGCTAAGATTGTTCGTGCTATGGCTCGTTGCGGTGGTGCTGCTAATGCTGCTGCTGTTGCTGCTACTGCTGTTGCTGATGCTGCTGCTGCTGCTGCTGCTGCTGCTGCTGCTGCTGCTGCTGCTGCTGATGCTCCTGCTGCTGCTACTAGTGCTGCTGCCGCTACTACTGCTGCTGCTGCCGCTACTACTGCTGCTGCTGGTTCTACTGCTGCTGCTGCTGCTGCTGCTGCTGCTACTACTGCTGCTGGTGCTGCTGCTGCTCTTTGTGTTGCTGGAAGCAGTTGACACGGCCGTTGAGGGCTCAAACGACTCAAACAGCTTCGTTCGGAGCACTACACCTTTTGGTGCAGCGGCAGGGGCAATGCTGACGTCCGCAGCGATGGACGCTTGGCGCTTGGTGTCTGACGCGGTGCCGACGACGTGTTTGGCCAGGAGCAGCGGGAGGAAGAGAGCGGTCAGTAAGATGAGGCGATTAAGAAATGTATTTGTGGTGGGCACGGTCGGAGGGTGGCTTGCCATCATAGCATACCCATCCATGCAGATGGGTTCTGCTGCTGTCGTTCCACGTCACGTCTCGCCGAGTGGAAAAAGGGTGCAGCGAACAGCCACGCTGAATGGAGGACAAAAAACCAAAAACCGGGGATTGCGGAGGGANGGGGGGCTATCCGGATTTTTTCTGTAGAGTAGCTTGAGTTGACAGGTCAATCACACCTGCAGTGACGAGCTGCAATGGTGGCAAAGGTGAGCGGCTTCACCGAGTCTGCTGCTTGCTCCTTGCTCTGCAACCACCTGCACTGGCAGCCAGCCGGCATTGCGGAACGCACGCATCGCTAACTCTGTGGCGGTGGATTTTTATCATTAATATTTTTCCGGCCTTCGCCCCAGAGTACAAAAACCCCAACCCGCCATGAGCTGGCGGGCGACGGTTCCTACTCGGAATCCGAGTACGAACACTCGGCCGCCACCTAGGGTTCGTTTAGCCTCGGTCGTCTGTCCGCGTAACGGATCCACCGTCGCTACACCTGATCATGACTCATTTCGTAGTCGGACGTCCGGAAGCAACGTTAGTTCAACATTCGACGCTGTCAGCGGACAATCAAGTCGGATCTGACCCCGCTTGAAGTCGGAATCCGAGGGAAACTACACTCAAAAGTTGGAATCCGAGTCGACTTCGGCCGCGGCCAGACGGCCGAGGCCAAACGAACCCCTAATATTGGATTCTAACGAAGTTTCGAAACCGAAAACTAGTTTCCATCTCCAAACGACAAAGTTCAGACTTCACCCATTCTGGATGTCGGAAAGCATAATCCTCCCCGGATAGAATATTTGAATCTTAAATGGCCGTCGATTTCTGCTTTTGACTCGATAGCCCCAAAATCCAGAAGTAGAGATCAGGACAACCCACAGTCAGAATGTTTACAACAAATTACCCCAACATGAACGTGGTCCTTTGCAAATTGTTTCCATTTTTAAACTTCAACGGACTAACACAATAAACATTCATCATTGGGATATATCCTGCTAAAAAAATTTCAATGAATGTAAATGAAAACCACAAAGAATTCCCAAAACTTCATGAATTTTCATCCCCCGAACGGGATACGTTATGCCAGCTCCAAATCACCCTTACTTTGGGGTTTTTTTTTCTAAAATGATTTATCCTACAGGGTACCAAAAATTCAAATGGAGCATCTTATAAACAAGAAACTGAATTCAGAGGTCTTGGTGATCCTCTAAAGAGCAGCGACCGTTGATCAAATTTCCAACGAATAGGGCTTTCGCAATGTCACTCTCCAAACCTGAGGTACCTTCATATTTTCTTACATCTGAATATGATGTCACCATCTTCAAGAAAAATTATTCCCAGGTCATCAAGTACCAGGCCCATAGTAACAAAAAGTTTTAACCATGTTTATGTTGAATGCAAATCATAAGCGTTACGGTGATTATATGTGTCAAACTTCAGGTCCACTATGAACCAACCATTTTTTTCAATTTTGAGCCGACATTTTGATGAATTTAACAACATTGTCACCGCAACATCAAGTGAAAATGTATGTAGAAAATGATCCGGCATCATAAAGCCATCTTGTCTAGCTTTTGCAGTCAACATTAATCAGAGAATCTACATTATAAGTCAACAAGAAAGCATGTTAGGCAAGATCTCGTCCAGGTCCTTAAAAGAAGCCTTTCTTGGCACCATTCAAATATTGTGAAAATTGAGAATTTGTGTGAAACTTGAACATAACCTTTGTCGCCAAAATTGCACGCTTGAACATTTGTTGGTAGACAAGGCCTCACAAAGTTGTTGTTGATGACAAAGCACACAAAGAGGAATTTTGTGTACTTTGGGACACAGGGCTAGTACGAACAGATAGAACTCATAAGAACGAGACAATCTCCTCAAGGATATGATGGGAACCTTATGAAACAAGGAGGGACATCGTGTACATGAAAAATGGAAATAAAAGAAGACAAAGATAGAGAAGAGAGCCAATATGGGTCAATAACAACGCTAAGCCAGCACACTGACACATCTACTTCAAGAAGAATCTTTCCCCCCAAAGAAATGGATTCGATGTGGTTGCTATCATGGACATGGAGGAAGCATGATAAGGATTTGAAGCCATGGGAGCTACAAAGAGGGAAAGAATGTGTTTATTCCTTGAATCACTAGATATTACCCATTCCTGAGATTCCAAAGTCACTAGGGACTCTTTGAACAATGGGAACCAGGGAGTTTGCTTCAAAAACTAACTTTTACATTAGTGCATAAGATATCAAGGGAAAAGGATTCTCTATGGCGTCTCTACACAATGTGCACCTGATTCACGTAAATGGATACAAACCTTCTCTAAATGCTACGGCAAAAATGACCCCCGAGTGGAGGGGAGGTGGCATAACATGATCTTTTTTCCGTTTGAGAAAGGCCTTCCATGCTTCTTTGATGAAAATGGTGAAGGACATAAGTCTAATGCCATGGATGGGTGATGTTCGGAAGCTGTATATGGAGATAATGATGTGAAAACGTGGCTTCTCCAATTCAAAGGTCGCATCATGTAAGGAAGAAACATTCAAGTGAATACTTATGCATAACTCCATGAATATGCATATATGAAGAAGAAATGGCAGGTGTAAATGAGGGATTTATGTAAAAAGGAAAACCTAGTTGTCTACGATAAGGATGAAGAATCTTGTTATTAGCTTCATGGGAAAAGGGAGGTAACGTTGGTTCTCACATGTGATGAGGGTAAGGTTTAAGGTGGGGAGTTTAAGAACTACCATAAGTGGAATGGTAAGAAAAGTGGTTGTGGAGGTAATAGTAGGGGTTTCATTTGTGAAATTTTCATGTGAGGAATTCTTAGCTTGGAATCACGAGATGATGATGGATCCGTAGATTGTGAAATAATTATTCATGTTTGATCCCCTCCACCTTTTATTTTTTAAGATTAAACGCAACAATTCATCGCCATCACAAAGCCAAGATGATGTATGCAATTGGTGTGGGGAGAAAAATACTATCACTAGGAAAAAAAAAGAATAGTGTGAGATACATTTTATTTTATTTTAAGGAATTGAAAGCATCATACAAGTCTATCTTAGTAGGAAACAAACATTTTTGTAAACATCACAATTTCTTAGGCACCTTATAAAAAAATTGTTTTCTCAAACCATATTTATCCATGTTCATTTCAAATAGAATTCAATTGTAGCTCTCGAGTTTTGGGGCCTCAATACCGGTGTCTTTACGAGTCAAGGTAAAAATAATAATCTCGTTCTAGAGACTTGTTCGGCTCTATCTCGGATTCAACCCATATGCCAGATTCAAGGCAAGAGGATTGTAATGATGGAAGATCCATCACGTCACTCTTCATCTCCTCTAGTTGGCTGCTAGGGTCATGTTCCCACGTGCCTATGCAACATGGAATGATATGGTTTTAGGATGTATGTTTCTATCAATGCCTTTTGACGACTACGTCCATTTATGGCACAACTCGCCTCACCCAAAATGGCTGACGCTTCCATTTGCCTACTTTCCTAGGATGAAAATTCTGAGGGCCTATAGTTTTTTTATATTATTCACAAAAAACATGCTGATTCAACATTGGCATCAGAGACAAACGTCTACAAAATCATTCATTTTCAACTCGATCCTACCATTATATCCGCGTTAAATTGTTGATTTCATTTGACCAAGTAATTATAATGAGAAAATGTAAGATGTCTACAAAATAAGGATGTCGGATGGACAGAGCTACAAAGACGAGTTGAAAGCCTGAAAGTAGAATGCGCCCTGAGAAATAAACGAGAGGTCACACAGTCACATACTTTAAGGCTTGCAAGACGAATCGACAGTAGGGTAAAAACGGCAAAGAAAATGTTTCCTTCGAGGAAACACTACCTAATTGACGATGTGCTTTCTCGAGGGCAAGCTTGAGTCAAAACGTCACCAGACAAGCGACGCGAAAAAAATATAAGCAAGCCTGCCCCTCTCCTCATGGCCATGGCGCCGACAACATCCAAGGGGGAGGATGGGGGTAAACCTCCTCCTCCCCCCTCCTCCATGGCATGAATGGTGCGCAAGTGGGGAGGAGAGACGTTCTTCCCCTCCCTCCTCTCTCACTTCGGCTGACTACCCACGCGTGAGGGGTGGCTTTCTCCCTCTCCCTCCACTCCTTTAATGAAAGCATACAGCAAAGGGGGGAGGAGGCGTTTTCTCCCCTTCTTTTGCTTCCCTCACATGGTGCACACAATGCCAATGGGGAAAGAGGGGATGCCCTCCCTCTCCCCTCGACCTCCCACAAAGAAAACGGCACCAAGGGGAAGGAAGAGGATATTCCAGCTCCCATTCCCCCATACAATGATGCCAATAGTTCCAATGGGAGGAGAGGACGTCCTGCCTCTCCCCCTACCCATCCTTTCATAGCGCCATCGATGTCAAGAAGATGAGAGGCAACGTCCTCCCTCTGCACCCCTCCTCTTCCATGGTGCTGACTACGTTAAACGGGGTTGGTGAGGGAAGAGTCTCCCCCCCCATCCTCCAT
This sequence comes from Penium margaritaceum, assembly GCA_023375785.1. Classification (NCBI taxonomy): domain Eukaryota; kingdom Viridiplantae; phylum Streptophyta; class Zygnematophyceae; order Desmidiales; family Peniaceae; genus Penium; species Penium margaritaceum. The sequence continues at coordinate 177,524 of SZWC01003292.1, read as the reverse complement.
ACTGATAACGGTGCCAAACAAGAGAGAAGAAAGATTCCCCCAACTCCCCCTTGTCCATGGCATTGACCACGGCAAGGGGGAGAAGAAGTGGCATTTTCCCCCCTCACATTGGTGTGCAAATTGTTGGAGAGGTGAAATTCTCCCCTCTCCCTCCTTCCCCTCTCATGTGGGTCGACGTCCGAAGGCGGGGAGAATAGAAGGCATCCCTCTCTTTCCAACCCCCTCATGAGGGCCGACAACTTAAGGGGCCAGCCAAGGAGGCAGAATACCACATGTGCTCCCACCGCTCAAGCAAGAATGTGAGGAGGAAATTTCCTCTGCCCTTCCCCACCTGATGGGGGTAATAGCCCCATTGGAATAGTACAAAGCCGTCCATTTGATAAAAGAGACAGTAGATGTGCAATAGAAGTGAAACTCATAGTGAGGTATGCCCGCATCAAGAGAGTAGGTTCAGGATCTAGAATCTCTTCTTCAAGGAGTTTCTCCGTAATGACTCTAATTTTGGACCCCGTTAGTTCCATACAAATCCGAGGATAGCTATACAATTGGTTTCCATTTTGGGAGCCATCCAAACTGGTTTGAAGCTCACATCAAGTTGCAATTCCGTTTCAAATGATAAAAAAAATTATTAAGAAGTCTCTTGGTGCCATTAGTAGTAGGGCGACTAAACCCGAGATGGACCGTGCCGATCATGGCTTTTCAATCGTATTATGATAAGAAGCTCCACTTGACCTCTCAAATGATTTTGATTTTACAAAATATTCTAAAAATAAATTTCCATATAAATAGAAACAATTGAAAAATGATCATTTTCCAAGCACACAATGGAGGGCATTTTCAAAAGGAGTAAGTTGTTCCATGCATTGAAACTTTCATTTGGAATGCACCAATGAGAATTACTTCCATGTAATATCTTTGACAACAAAAAATATGAAACGTTTATGCATGAACCTGAAGTTACCTCAAAGATTGAGGTAGTTTTTAAAAAGCAAAATACGTAATGACTCAAAGCCAAGACATAGCACAAAACAGGTGTACATACGCTAAAAAAGGTCTTTTGGTAAAACGGCCATTACTATGTAAATCCGGTTGCAAAACCACAATGTCGAATTACGTTGAGGCAATTTCTCAATCCAAAAAAAGAAAAACAATCAAAATTACAAAACATGGTGTGAACACTCGACAACGCATCTATTGATTCCAACAACATGAGTGTGTGAATTGCATAAATCAAACATCAATTGCACGATAGTACGAGCATTACCCACATCATCACACAAGTAGTTGGTATCAAACACCAAAAGGTTTTAGTTGCACTTGAATCAATGGGGCTATTGAATGCACCAAGGATGTAGAGTAAGTAATTCTTGCGTAGATTTTGACAAAACAAGAAGGTGAGTGCCAATAGCACTCAAGACACACACAATGGTGGCAATCCCGGCATAAGGTTTGACGTCGATAAATTTACAAGTAACGGTTGCACTTGGAACATGCTTAAAATGGAAAATGTAATCTTAGCACTCATGCATGTGTCAAAAGCACAATTACTACGTGTTGAATGTGTTGTGATGTTCCCAAATTTGATGAGTTCGTTTGGCTAAAATACCTGTTGTAGTACATTGTATGTACTAAAGGGGCATAAAATATACATTCTTAAATTAAAATAGGCGAGGCTCAAATTCTTTCCTTTAGAATATCCTAGGTGCTCTTGGAGGCCATGATCCTTCATCTTCCAGCTGAAGGGTGGTTTGTCGACTCACTACTACAACCTCCTACACCTTTTGGTGTTCACTCTGCCGCCAAGGACCCTTCATCTCCTACCTCACTCTTCATCGGGCATGGGTGGTTCTGTAACCACCTAAGTTGTTATACAACTACCTACAACCTCAAAGGAAAGATAGTCCAAGGAACCTCCCCCAAAACATTATACAAAGAAATTCAAATCACTCAAGCCAACAAGCCTTGACATGCCTACAGCCATCAATTTATTCCTTTTGAAATATTCTTATGCCTCTTAAGACTACCTCTATGAGCCTTAGCCTCAGAAAATATAAGCTAGTGCATTAGAACACATCTTCTCCAAATTCATGCACCTTCTTTAGTGCAAGCTAATGGCTCCACAAACTATTTTCACTAGGTCTAATTTTCCAGACTTAGTCTTAAGGCATCCGCATTATGTGCCCTTGATTCCACAACTCTACATTTGTGGGTACATCCTTGTAGGTCAATCAAGGAACTCTTCATGTACTTCTCCATGTGATCTAAAAAGTCCTACAAATATTTCACATTCCAACGTCCAAGCCTTGTCCTCACAATTTCATTCTGAATTCACCCATCAAAGGTTACACCATACACTAAACCTAGCATAGAAGACATCATTTATGATGAGGATGTGGTAAGAGAAATCCAAATTGTACAACAGAAGGCATTTACCACAAGCCTATCATTATAGAACATGGAGCATATTGTGGGAATTTGTGCTCTCTGACTCTTTTTGGCTCAGTAGCTCATGAACATTTGCCTCACGTTTGAGGCTTATATCTTAATTTTGTATGAACAATCCACATGAAGGGCATAAGAAGCATTCTTATCCACAATGTCTTACAAATCAGTGGTTGACTAAGTTGGAGAAGTAATAGATTCACAGAAAGGGGTAGAAAACATTGCTACAACAACTTACACAATGCCAGGTAATAAAGTTGGGAAAGCAACAAATTCTCTCGTAGGGGTAGGAGACATTCCAAAAATGACTCACACAATACCAAATGAATTATTTGGAGAAGGAAAAAATCACATCACAAGGGGAGAAGAAGCTAATATAACATTTTACATCTTGGTAGCTGCAAACTTTTGAACTAAAACAGATTTTCTTCAAGAGGGAACAAATATTAATACAAAACCTTATAACAGAAGAGATGAAAAACCTAGAATGGGAGCGGATTTCTTTGTAACGCCAACTAGGGCTACTACAACATTCTACACAATGCCAGCTAACAAAGCTAGAAAATGTGTTGATACGTCCAAGGAGTTAATGACCATTGCGGTGACATTCTACATCACACCAGTTGACAAAGCTAGAACGACCGCAGATATGTCTAAAAAAAGTGGACATTGTTGCCACTTCCAACAACAATCAAACAAACATGGCTAGAAAAGAAGGGTGAGAAGCTTTTATTACCTCAACATTCCCTGCTAACAAAGATGGCAAAGAAGAGCATGAAGCTCTTTTTTTTAAACCACCACTACGTCATCAACCAACAAAATTGGATCATTAAAGCGTGAAGCTCTAAGAACTTCTACCTCCATTCCACATTTGAGCAGACAGAGTCGGAAGAGAAGAGCCTCAAGCTTTTTATACACCGATTGCAACTTCATCACTAGCTCAGAATCTAGAGAAAGATCATGATTTTGTTTTTATGTTGACAACCAATATGCCCCTATCTAAAAACGATAGATAAAAACACGTGAATCTATTTGAGCTTCAACAACCACTCCAGTGCATATTGAAAATGTTGAAATAGAAGAGCATGAAGCTTTTCTACATCAACAGCTCCCATGCTACCTGCAAATGAATCTGGAACAGAAGAATGTGTAGTTGTTTCAACAAAATTGTAGCTACTTTGCCAGCTGATGAAGTTAGAATAGAAGATCTTGATAATCTTTCCACGTCAACCACAACTACGCTTTCAATTCATGAAGTTGGAACAGAAGGATGTGAAGCTCTCTCCTCGTTAATTTCCACTTTGTTTGCAGCTAAAATCGTTGTAACAAAAGAATAAGAAGCTCTTAATGCATTAACCGTCACTATGCTACCAACAAGGGAGGTTACAACAGAAGGGCATGAAGCTCTTTTTGTGAAAACAAGAATTATGCTTCTTGTTGAAAGAGCTAGAAATACTAAAAAGTAGTCCATGATGGCAGCAAACAATCTTGGAAGTTTCCACTCAAAGATAGGATGAAAATCTGGACTAAAGTGGGAGAACCTTCTTCCACGTAGAATAGAACTACTGCATCATATGCAACTTCGGCTAGCCAAGCTAGAAAATCAACACGTCTCCCAATAGATACAATAAGTATCATGTTGGCGTATTTTTCAATACTAGCCCATGAATCTAGTAACGACATAACCATTTGAAGTATTTTGATGCAACTCACCAGTTTTCCTATTGATATGGCAAGGAAAGCTTCTGCGTGATACCACACCCATTTGCAGACAAGGTGTTGACAGTTGTCAGATGCCCTAGTGAAGGCAATTCATACTTTGCCTTTACTTGTGAAGGCTGGAGACAATGTAGACAAATGTTTGTGGAGCTAGAAATATTTTTCTCTAGAGAAATTTTGAAAAACAAAACATCATTGTCAAGTTCAAAGCTCAACATTACATCTAAGGTGTTGGCATCCATCGTCACAAAATTTTCAAGCTAAAAGAGAAGACCCCATTCCACCACCACCTCTCTGTCGAGTTTGTATCAGGAGCATCCGACATGAAAAAATATCCACAATCAAATCTCTCTTAAATACGTAAATCGTAATCTGCTTTTACAGATATGGTTGAATCCATTTTCGCACGGTGTACCTTGGATGCTTTGAACATGCGGTGTCATCATGTTTCTGGTCTCAGACCACCGTCATAACGTTCTTTATAATACTATCTTTATACAATGAAGCTATAAAACAACCGCTCCCCCATCTCACTCTTAGACACAAAGAAGAAGTATCCATGTCTTAAAACTGTCGTGAAGACTTAGTCAGAGTTCCACCTAGTGGCAAAAAGGAGTTGATGAATCCACTATTGCTACGTTCGAGGGTAGCATCTCTGCTACCTGCTCCATTGGTGCCTCTTTCGAGAGCATGGTAAGTGAATGATATTTTGAAAAACAATTCCTCGCACACTCTCCTCAAAATTATGTTTCAAGCCGTCGTCATCATCAAATTCCACGTTGAAAAGAATCCACAGTGGAATATCATCAATGTATGGTGTCTCAAGAGGTGTTCCCATCTTTCCAAAAGGCAATGGAGGATTATTTCTCATCTTGAAATTGTGAAAAATATTTAGTTACGCCATCATTAGGACTCACATCGAAGGACAAGGAGTACTCCATCTCCAAAGGGCTCTAGCAAGATGCTATGACGTCTTTGGCTTTTGAACTAACAAAGTGGGAAAAATCATCAATGCCACACTTGTGAGTGATGGCTTGGAAATGCCAAGGATAATGGATTTTCATGTGGTTTTAGAAGCCTCATTGAGCTCCCAACTGCTATAGTTGAATTTGGAGTGCCCTGAGCCTCCGTGTCGGAGGTTACTAGCAACTCGCACATCCATCCTGTTTAAACAAAAAAACAAAACCATCCCAGATAGTTTGTCCGACACAAAGGCAATGCTCTTATAAGTTTTGCACCTTTTGGGTCGTTTCTAACAACCCCTCTTGCTATCAAGCCTACAAAAGGACCAAAACCGACAATTGAAGTGGTCGCCAATTTTCAATATGGTGGATTACCTTACGCGATCCATCCAAACGTTTGACTACACCCGATCTGGCTGTTGTGAAAAGCCAACAACTAGCTGCAAAAAATAGAGCAGCATCCTCAATTGGCCACGAGATTTAAGACAAGCCAACCGGTTGTTCGAGCGCTCACCGGTCCGGCTCCCACCCCCTCAATTTTTGCAAAAACTACGAAATTTAAAGTATTCACGAATACTACAAGGATTGCGATGTCAACGGATACACAAAAGCAAGGTAGAGGGAAGTGAGCCATGTCTTTATTACTATATCTAAAGAATCCTTGACAAGAAAAATCGAAAAAATGCATCCAACATCCCCATCCCACTTCAATCATTGTTGTATTATCCACAACATCTCTACGTCGTAGACACAGAATACTTCAGTTCTCTAACAACCATTCGAAAAGTACCATCATCCCTAGTTTATTAAGTCTATCACAAGTCTTTAAGTCTTAGATCCCTCCAAAAGTCCTCCAAGGACCTTTTTCCACACCGGTCATCAACAACTCAGATCGGGTATTGCGATTTGCCTAGTTTCAATGGCCACGTTTTCTTGAAATACCTTTTGTGGTGAGTTTTATCTACTTTGGAGGAAACAAAAATTTGACTCGGAGGCCCTTGGATTTAATGATGAAATTGTTGCATTTAAAACATCTAAGGTTCCCCTGGAGGCCCTTGGAGCCTATCACCCTTCAGATTAAAGCTAAAGGGTGGTTGTTCAATGTAATAGTACAAAGTCTTACAATGTCTGGTGAACTTTCAATTTCCAATGACCCTTCATCTTCAAGGTAACGTTTTAGCTGGCATGGGTGGTTATGTAACCACCCAGGTAGATATGCAACTACCTGCAACCCCCAAGGCAAACGCCTCCAAGGAGACCCCCTCTAGAAGTACTTATAGGGACTCAACACATTGAAGCTTACATGCCTTGACATGCCTTAACACTTCCGCTTATGCCTTGTGAATTCTTCTCATGCCTCCATATTTTACCTTTACAAGTATTAGCCTCTGACAATACACGGGAGTCCTAGGATGAACCTCCTATAGAGGCCTGTCCGTTTGCAATGCAATCTAGTGACTACAAATAGTCTGATCTAGGTGTGGTTTTCTAGACATATTTTCAATGCATCCATGGCGAGCATCCCGTAGGTCCATAAGTCTACACTTGTGTCTACATCTGCACAACTCGTTCAAGGAACTCTTCATTCAATTCTCCATGTGATCTACAAAATCCTAAAAATATTTCATATTCCAACTTCCATTTAGTGCCCTTCCATTTTAATCCAAATTGACAGAGTGCATAACAGACAAGTACAGTAGTTCACGTAGACATGTGTGTGAAACACACTATCTTCATAAACATCAATGACTTGAAAATGCTACGGGTTCTAGTTTTCTCATGGGTGTTGAATGCACAAGTGATGTGAGTGTCAAATGCATTATGTCCATGAGTTTCTCTTGGACAAATCATGTTAGTTTTGATGAAAAAACGCATGATATAAGATGTTGGATGCACTAATAACAAGGGTACCAGTTGTGCCTTGTAGCTTCAAATAGTAGAACCAGCCAATGCATTACCTTGTCATGCGAACCTGCTATACCACTAAGTCAAAGCATATAATATGTACATGGGTTGGTTCTATGGTTATGTGCATCAAATTTGACATTTGTAGCATTAAAAACATGTTTTTTGACGTTTACAAGGCATCTGGACAGAGTCTAGGATGGTCATACTTTCATAGCATTCAAATATAGGACCAACAAGCATGACATAAAAAACATAACGATGGTTGTGGTGATCAGATGCATGCTCAAACAGGGTAACAAAAACACAATAATCGTGATTGTCACCAACTGTGACGACCATTTGAAGTTAAAAACGTTTCCCTATCAATAACAACATGGAAAGATATTTCACGAAGTAGTGCAAAACCACATTTTAAACGCCCAAATTACATGTGTAATGAGGAAGAATTCCTCTAATTTGGACCATGCGAAAAGAGAACAAACTCATCAAAATCCATAAATGGAACATGCTAGAAATGCCCTATTGTTTAGGCACTCGTTTTGAAACATGCACGGCTTGAATGACCATAAGAAGTGACCATGCATGAGAAATTGCTGAACACAACCCATTTTTCAATAGATCATGGTATGAAGTTTATTCCATTGTGCATAAATTTGGGTTTACGGCTTGCGTGCAAAACGTGGAAGATATGCAAATATGCCATATTCACTACTGTAGGGTACATAGATAATGACATCAAGTTATGGATAACTTCAACGGACAAATGATCAAAATGGTTTTGTGATACTTGATAAAGCTCACGGTATCAACTGATGTTTTGGGTGTAAATGGAGACGCCATGTCACCAAAATATTGGTTTTGTGGGTGTAGGAAATGTTCTAGAACAATCGCATGTCCCATTGCACTATGATTTTTAAAAGGAGATTAAAATGTTTGATGAATAAGCATGTGTCATAAATTTATAATGTGATGTTGAAAAGACCTGGTGTGTTGGTACGTTGGATTTAATTATGAAGAGCTGAAGTCACGATACTTGTACACAGTGGGTGTTGGATCCTTTAATGATTTCCAAAGAGTCTATGTGTCATAATTCATGTCCTAGGAAAGCAATTCTCCATGGTTAGACATGTCAAGGATGATACCGTTGAGGAAAGTATGAATGATGAAACCATTGAAACCCTGTCACTCAGAAAGAGATGGATAGAAATCATGGTACCCAATTTGTATAAACAAAAGGAATGTACATGAGTGTCCAAAAAACACTGCTGAAAAGACAATAATAGTTGTGCGTGGGGTTTGTAGAGAGAGAGAGAGAGAGAGAGAGAGAGAGAGAGATAGAGAGAGAGAGAGAGAGCGAGAGAGAGAGAGAGATAGAGAGAGAGAGATGGATCCTCAACAAATTAAGATGCCATAGTGTAGTGGCCAAAGACTACAAAAAAAACTTTCCAGTGTATATCAAGATCAATCGAATGTCAAAAGCAAACATCTTTTTATGCAAAAAATTCAGAGCACCATCACACAATGATTGAGTGATGGTACACTGGATGTTGATAGACGAAAGTTCATGAAACGATGTCAATGACACAAGCTCATCTGTAGCTTGAGGGTTTGGTGACATTGTACACCCATTGTGTACATCACACCCATGAAGCATCATAATTATGGAATCCAATCCACCCAAACGTATGGTGTGACACTGTCATTCTTATTTGTGGGAACAAAATCAATCCTCCATACAGATCATTATGACTATGGGGTTGTCTAACCATGCTTCGTGGACGCCAAAGGTCATGGTAAATCAACTTAAGTCCCTTGGTTTTGGGGATGGTTCAATTTATGAACGTTGTCGAATGCAAGCATGTTTTTGGATGTCTCCATAGTGGTATCCATAATGTTGGAGGCTTTTCAGATTTATTTCATGAGGGTGATACCCTCCGCAAGTGCATCGCATAAGGCATATGAAAAAAACTCTATTGAGTGGAACTAACAGATGTAAATAATACACGACATTGAGAAAGAGGGATTGTTGCAACTTTGAAAACAAAATTCATTGATGGGTTCTAAAATGGAACCCATGGATGTGATTACAAAAACACAAAAGGATCATGGATCCGGTTCTTCTTGGATCACTAGACATGATTTAAAAGTGTTCGATCACAATCACACAGATATTTTTTTCAATTGTACTTGAAGGATTATGATCTTATATAAACGTTTGGTAAGAATTTTAGTAGCAACACTCTGCTCGTGGATGAAATCCATGATCATTGAGATACATGATCGTAGTTAACCTAGTTTCTAGCAATGTAATTTTGAGAAGGACGTGAGCAGTAGCCTACGCTTTCCATTTCAGAAACAAATGCGGGGATGATGGTTGAGACCAAGATCATCTAGTACGGAGTATTTTTGTGTCTAGTGACGGGATTTTACGGCAATTGTGCATGCTAGAAGGCCAATGTCGCCTCGTTTCAAGGGTGCAATTGTTGAAAGTAAAACCAAGTGTGCTAAAAAACAATTTCTTATGACATAAGTGCTTTTCAACCCCAAGAGAAACCTAGAATGCAAGGTGCATGGGCTTAGTGGAGCTTGGTTGAGTTCAGCCTACTTATACACAGGTGCAGAAAGAGGTTGTGAGCCTGTGTGGTTATGAAACTGTTATTGAAAATCAAGAAGACACATGCCTAGATACTGGGTTGCATATACTCAGAATATTTTCAGGAAGTACAACCTTGGAAGAGCCACTTTGAAGAGAGCATTTTCAATCGTTTTGGGAAGAATTATCTATACAAGGAAACTTATTGATGGGATGCTTGGTTACTTGTTTTGTAGTAATGCTCCTTACAGAGGCATTAGCACAACGTGTGTCTGTGTGTGTGTGTGTGTATGTGTGTGTATGTGTGTGTGTGTGTATCAATAGCATTGTGAATGCCATTGATACGCACATGTGATGAGTCTTTGGTCAAGAATCACCAACAATTATGAAAAATGTACGAGGATTGTATGTGTCTCATCTTGCAAAAATTCAAGGATCACACCATCAGCGTTGGATGTTTTACGCAAGTAACAATAATAACAAAAACAATGTGTGTGGTTGATTATGTGTGAACGTGACACAAACGTGTTCCTGATGAAAGGTGATCACATGTGTGATTTTGTTTCTACTTATTTTTGCATGGTTTTCATCATGAAGTTAACAATGATAAAAACCTCAATGAGCAATGACAAACCAGGACCTTTCACAGCAAAGGGGAAACAATTTAGCTTACAATCCGTTTTTCTATTCAATTACAGTTGAAGTATAGCTCCTGGATTTTGACAGGTTGAGACTGATGTGTCGACAAGTCGAGGTGAAAAATATAATCTTAGCATATAGTCTAAGTCAGTTGTAGCCCAAATTCGGCGGGATTTAAGGCAATAAGAATGTGGCAGTGAAAGAACCATTGTGTCACTTCTCCTCTCATTTTGGTGGCTGATAGGGTTCTATTCCCAAATTGCTTTGCAACGTGGAATGATAGGGTCTTAGGATGCTTGTTTACAAACCCTTATAGGATGCCGACGTCCATTTTTTGCACTCTTTGATAATTTCATAAGTGTAGTGTTGAAATCACAATTAAAGTAAATGCTTATAGAATTCTTATATTACATGATACTAAGAAAGGATACCTATTGTACAAGAAAGAGATAATAATTTGTGAAAATAAAAGTTTTACATACTCATATCATGTAGAAGATATCCTTTACTTTACGAACACATCAATTTTCAATTTAAATTAGCAATTTGAGATACAATGGTTAAAATCCAATTCATGTCGAGTTGATAACATCCATAGAAACAAATAATGTATCTTTCACAAAAACTATTTCTCATTACTATTCATTTTCCAAGTCATAATAAAAAACATCAATATGAATTTCTCAAATCCTTTGCTTCTGGTTAATGTTTTTTATGTAGAGAAAATCTTTGCATTATATTTGAATCTATTCGGAATATATGTACATTTTCCTACCTAATTCTCAAAAGTTTTATATAGTTCTGCTTGTTAGGGGCTAGGAACCATAAAAAAGGAGTACTATTATGTTATGTATAATTTGAAAATATTTGTATTTTTTGAAGATCGATAAAATAGTTTTTAAATGGATGTCACTAGAAAATATATAACAATTGCTTTGTTTATATGAGGAAGAGGTTGAATATTTCTTATAGTGGCTCTTTATATTTCCTTATTGTAAATATTGTATAACATAAATATTTTCTCTTTATAAAAACGAATAAAAAATCTTTCATAGGTTGTTGTCAAATTTTGTTGTCAAACCGTTTGCAATGTTTTGGATATCCTCACTATAGAGAGCATTATTGAACTTTCTAAGTGTTTCAAGTGTAATGTTGTGAGTATGTCTAGCCTTTGCCATCCTCTTATCATCATTCATGATTGTTGCCATAATGGAAAGAAAGCTTGACCAATTTTGGTTAAGGTTCAAATCGTGTCAAGTATTGGCCAAATTCAGCAGGATATGAAATTTTATGTCTAAAGTGGGTAAAAAAAGTAGACCCCGTACACCTTTGGAAGGACCTTCAAGTAGATGGGTAGAATAATGAAAGAAGTGTCTAGCACTTAAGTTGTTGGACAATAAACCCCCTCCCCCTTGCATTTTGGATGGCTTTAGGGTGCGTTTTGCAAATTAGGGCAAAGGAAATCATCTGTGGTATTACTAGAATTTTGAAGCTTGAAATTTTTCCAACGTTTGAAGTAAATGTCATGATTTAACTTTACACCTTACCACAGTCCAGATCCACATCACAAGTAGGCATAATTTGATTTCAAGACTTACATTATGTCCTCTTCTTTTTGGAGAAAAATGAAGTTAGCTTGAATAATTTTCTTCCAACCAAAAATTTGTTGGAATTTTGGGGTTCTAAGATAATATGGAGGTTCCTTAACTATGGACAATAACATCGCCAAAAGCCCCTCTGCTGGACATTTGGACACAGGCCTCCTTGTTTTTGCTTTTTTATCACGAGAAGCCTTATCCTCACCTTATTTAATAGAAAACCATGTTTAATGTTTTGGTGCCCCTTCGGGGGTACATTGTGTTGGTATAGAGTATCGCAATATGAAGGGATATTTGGAGCTGAAATGATCTATCCTTTTTGAGGAATGTATTGATGACTATTTTGGGGAGTTTTCAGTTTTTTCTTCATCATCCTCATAGAATTTCTTATTGAGGTGATTGTATAAATACACAAACAATTTTTAAATGAGCTAATCCATTGAATTGAAATAATGGAAAATATTGACGATTACCCACCTACCTGATGGGTTACCTTCTGATTAACAGTCAAAATGCATGGCGTCTTGAGGTTTAATTTTGGAATTGAGGGTTTATAGAGAGAAACATCTGTAACAGGGGTTCATGCATGATAAAATTCATCACACGAGGCAGATAACATTTTTCTCTATCCTAAACAGGTGTAGCATGGTAGTGCCACGCCGACCGGTAGAAGGAGCCTCGTGGCTTGAGCGGGGTCACATGGGACTATGGGTTGTGAGACGGGATGACCTGGGGTCATAGACCCTTAAGGACCGTGGTTTTGGCCCAGTCAGCCAAGGATTCTTTTCAATTCGCTAGACTAGGGTATCTCGTCCGTTTGCCGTTTGGTGTCTATGTAATTGAACTATAGGGTTTTCACCCATGTTCAACGGTTTCTATCTCCCTACTGGACAATTTCAGTTGATGAATGGGACGGGAAATTTCTTATGTACCATGCGTTTAGACTGGGGCAATCTCTCACACCACTTGTTTGAAGACTAGAACAATATACGCCAAAATTAAAATTTTGGATATCAAAACGCCACGTTCTCTGATTTTTCATCAAGATGAACCACCAATTGATTGTGTGATCATGATGTGCCACGTGGGTTATATAAGATATCCCTATATATCGTGTGAACTAAGGGATTTTTATGACATCTTATTATTGTATTTATTTTTTCGTTGAATTCAAGTTTTCCTTATAATGATGGAAAAGGGATGAGTATATTAGCCGATATTCAGAAAGTTTTTCTACAGGTTTGAAGTTATTTGAATGTCAAACCTCGAGGCAGGTGCATAACGCAACAGATTTTCCGGTTGTACATGTGACCTTACAAGGGCCTATCTGATTAAATTCTAGGTCAAGTTATATTGAGAAGCGTTGTTACAGTAAAGAGAAAAGTCTACATGAAAAAAGAGATAAATGGACAGTGTAAGCAATTGGAGACAACAAATGTGTTGACGCGTAGTTGATGGGGCATATGAAGATCTGCATCGTTTACGTGTGGCTGCTGGTCATATACCTTCGAAAACTGTGGCTTCTTCTGACCTAACTTTGGATGGACGTCGTGGGAGATAGGTTTCCAAAACGGATCACATGGCTAACAGCTGTCATAACTGGGAGAAGCGTGGCACATAATAACTTTGCGGTTAATGGAATAATTTTCCAAATCAGGCATTTCCATCCACGGCACAAAACTTCCCAGCCTCGGACTTACAACTAAGTCCTAATCCGCGTCAGGGAACTGCGACCAAGTGTAGAGACACGTCTTCTAACTATAACGACTGAAGCCGTGTCAGCAATCGGAATCGAATCACGGCCAAGTCCTCAGAGACGTGGATTGGAGCTTTTGCTAGAGAAATCCAACTCCGCAACCTCGGCGAGCAATAGAATAAAAGACAAGGAGAGTTGAACTTGCGAACCTGTTAGTTTGCAATAGAGTTCTTGCCTCAAAGAATACCCTCTATGAACAGAAGAAAAGAGCTACGAACTGTCGTTCAACTGTCAGAAAGCAACAAAAGAAGGCGTGCAGGCGGCCNTAGTTGATGGGGCATATGAAGATCTGCATCGTTTACGTGTGGCTGCTGGTCATATACCTTCGAAAACTGTGGCTTCTTCTGACCTAACTTTGGATGGACGTCGTGGGAGATAGGTTTCCAAAACGGATCACATGGCTAACAGCTGTCATAACTGGGAGAAGCGTGGCACATAATAACTTTGCCGTTAATGGAATAATTTTCCAAATCAGGCATTTCCATCCACGGCACAAAACTTCCCAGCCTCGGACTTACAACTAAGTCCTAATCCGCGTCAGGGAACTGCGACCAAGTGTAGAGACACGTCTTCTAACTATGGCGACTGAAGCCGTGTCAGCAATCGGAATCGAATCACGGCCAAGTCCTCAGAGACGTGGATTGGAGCTTTTGCTAGAGAAATCCAACTCCGCAACCTCGGCGAGCAATAGAATAAAAGACAAGGAGAGTTGAACTTGCGAACCTGTTAGTTTGCAATAGAGTTCTTGCCTCAAAGAATACCCTCTATGAACAGAAGAAAAGAGCTACGAACTGTCGTTCAACTGTCAGAAAGCAACAAAAGAAGGCGTGCAGGCGGCCTTACAACTGAGGTCCAGAATAGCCTTAAAAAAACGACTAGAAAAAAAAACATTTAGCGAAATACAGATCGAAATCTGAAGAAACCATTTTCGAAAACAAGCATAAACAAGTATTGGAATAAGAGAAAAAGGAACATATAATCTTTGCTTTTGTATACCTATTGTGTGCAGTATTTTCTAAGCAAGGTATATTTGATTATAACAAACAAATATACAATAATTGTAACTATTTCATAAATAAAACGTGCAATGAATAATTTAATAATCATTCAGGGTTTTAATAAATTTCATTGTATATATCAAAATACGAAATCAGGATTTAACACATGAAATCAGTTGAAAATGTAATAAAATAAATAGAATTGAGGAAAGGTTGAAATCCAGATGATGATGTAAAAAGTGAGAAACTTGGGAGTGAAAAAAATAAGTAACAAGATAATTTTCTTTATACATATCTAAATCTATATCTACATCTACATCCATATCTAAATTATATGTATATCTATAACAATATCTATGTCAATAACTATATATTTATCTATATCTATATCTATATCTATATCTATATCTATATCTATATCTTTATTTATATATATATCTATATCTATATCTATATCTATATCTATATCTATATC
>SZWC01003292.1:144870-156747 GCA_023375785.1 Penium margaritaceum | reverse complement strand
CCCCCCCCCCCTCGCACCCAGCACGCCTCGTCGCCCTGACACAACCAGATCCCGCGAAGACGTGCAGGGCGAGAAACCGCTACGACAAAAAAACGTTAAACATTCCTTTCTTGCGACGTATGAGTATTATAGCACTGAAATATAGAAACGTGCTGCACTACCTGTACAAATACACATACATACATGTATACATATACATATAGACATAAATATACGTGACACCTGGCATATGCATAGAAATGTACACATACATATGTATAAGGATCTACGTATACATATACATGTAGCACACATACACATATAAAAAAAACATATACATACACATCTTATACACATACACATGCACATATATGTATACATATAAATATACATATGCATATGGGTATACATATACATATACATACAATTATGCGTAAACAAAAACATACAAATCTACATAAACATACAAGAACACATACACGTGTATATAGACATATATATACATTTTCATGTACATTTACATAAACATATACCTATAAATATATATACATATAAATATACATATACATACACATACACATACAAATACACATACACATACACATACACATACACATACACATACACATACACATACACATACACATACACATACACATACACATACACATACACATACATATACATATACATATATATACATATACATATACATATACGTATACGTATACGTATATGTATATGTATATGTACATGTACATGTACATGTACATATACATATACATATACGTATACGTATACGTATATGTATATGTATATGTACATGTACATGTACATGTACATATACATATACATATACGTATACGTATACGTATATGTATATGTATATGTACATGTACATGTACATGTACATATACATATACATATACGTATACGTATACGTATATGTATATGTATATGTACATGTACATGTACATGTACATATACATATACATATACGTATACGTATACGTATATGTATATGTATATGTACATGTACATGTACATGTACATATACATATACATATACGTATACGTATACGTATATGTATATGTATATGTACATGTACATGTACATGTACATATACATATACATATACGTATACGTATACGTATATGTATATGTATATGTACATGTACATGTACATGTACATATACATATACATATACGTATACGTATACGTATATGTATATGTATATGTACATGTACATGTACATGTACATATACATATACATATACGTATACGTATACGTATATGTATATGTATATGTACATGTACATGTACATGTACATATACATATACATATACGTATACGTATACGTATATGTATATGTATATGTACATGTACATGTACATGTACATATACATATACATATACGTATACGTATACGTATATGTATATGTATATGTACATGTACATGTACATGTACATATACATATACATATACGTATACGTATACGTATATGTATATGTATATGTACATGTACATGTACATGTACATATACATATACATATACGTATACGTATACGTATATGTATATGTATATGTACATGTACATGTACATGTACATATACATATACATATACGTATACGTATACGTATATGTATATGTATATGTACATGTACATGTACATGTACATATACATATACATATACGTATACGTATACGTATATGTATATGTATATGTACATGTACATGTACATGTACATATACATATACATATACGTATACGTATACGTATATGTATATGTATATGTACATGTACATGTACATGTACATATACATATACATATACGTATACGTATACGTATATGTATATGTATATGTACATGTACATGTACATGTACATATACATATACATATACGTATACGTATACGTATATGTATATGTATATGTACATGTACATGTACATGTACATATACATATACATATACGTATACGTATACGTATATGTATATGTATATGTACATGTACATGTACATGTACATATACATATACATATACGTATACGTATACGTATATGTATATGTATATGTACATGTACATGTACATGTACATATACATATACATATACGTATACGTATACGTATATGTATATGTATATGTACATGTACATGTACATGTACATATACATATACATATACATATACATATACATATACATATACATATACATATACATATACATATACATATACATATACATATACATATACATATACATATACATATACATATACATATACATTCCTTGAGAGAGAGAAGGAGGTAGAGCCGTGGTCCCAGGTTAGGATTCCAGAAGCTTTTAGCGAGGAGAGGATTTTTTGTTTGCGTTGGGGAGGCTGAAGGCGGAGGAAAACCGAGGCCTGAAGCGGGATGTTGTCCAAAAGGGAGTGGAGGTGTGGACGAAGGGGAACGTTCGAGTGTGAAATGGCCTCACAGCGGTGGAGCCATATTTGTTGCAAATAAGTCCCTAGTAAGAGTGCCCATGAAGTATGCTTGTGCTTGGAGTTAGGTGCGAAGAAAAGGATCTCTTGGCTGGTGGGCAGTTGGCAAGAAAAGTAATGTTGGGCAATCCATTTAAGAAGAAGTGTACCTCTTGCAATGCGGGGACAATCAAAGAAGCAATGAAGGATTGTTTCTTCTTGGTTGCAACGTGGGCAGTTTCCGGAATGAGGGAGGAAGTGGTAGCGCCTCCGTACTTGAATGGAGCGCAAGAGAATTCGTACCAGAATGTCTCTAGCCTTCGGATGTAGGATTTTATTATGGAAGATGGATAAGATAGTCCGCCAGTTTGGGGGGTGAGAGAAGTTTTGGGACCACTTTGACAACGGGTGAACAGGGTTATGAGAGCCAGGGAAGGTGTTGAGGAGGTTGCGGGTAGTTGGGAGGGGTTCACACATGGCAGAAAAACGGTGGGCTGGAAAGAGAGGGGAGCCTGCATGGGTGATATAGGTGTTGTCCTTGACAATTGTGGGTACTGCTGCGGAGATGGGTAGGTGAACACTCAGCAGACGTGGGTGGGGTGAAAGGCGGTGTGTAACATTGTCCACTGTAAAGACCCGGCAGAGGAAAAAGGTTGGGTGAACTTCTATTGGGGAATAGAGTTCCGGTGGGGGGTATTGGGATGTCCCTCTGAGGATGAAGAAGTCTGAGAGGTGGCATAGGATATTGGAGGAGGGTGGTGTGGATAAGACCAGTTTCCATTCCGGAGGGAGGCAGCAAAAGGTTTTGTTGAGGAGGCGAATTTGGGTTGGGTTGTAGCCCAAGGAGGCAAGTTCTGCATTTGTACGCTCGCGGATGGCATAGTGAGGGGTAGGGCTGCATATATGGTGGAGTCTGAGGCGTTGTTGGATGAGAAAGTTTTCCGCCGGGTGGACACCAAAGGGTTTTTGTGATGGGCGACATATCCACCGATTGAGGGCAAGGGGTTCTGCCATGAGATCATCGTGACACATCAGAGGGGGTAGGATTGTGGGTTTTGTATTGAAGAAGGCTTGGGAGCAATGGATCCATCGGTCTGAGATATGTTGTTGCAGTTGCGGTGGGAAGTGTGTGAGGGTGAAAAAATGTCCTTCATAGGGGAAATTTTGGGAGGCAAATGTGAGGCGCTTCCACGGAGAAAACGGTGGGGTGAGAAGTGTATATACCCACTTGGCATGGAGCGCATTGATTTTATGTAGGGGGTGGACTAAACCAAGGCCTCCATGATTGGGTTTTGCAGTAGCGACTGGAAGAGGGATGAGTTTGAGGGAGGTGGCTGCGTCGCGTTTATGCGAGTGGTGAGATGAGAGGAAGGAGGTAAAAATATGAGGAAGCAGCTTTCGAACTTTTGGGGGCGGGGGAATAACATCAGCATGGTAAAGATATTTGGGTTACAGGTAAGAGTTTGCAAGGGTGACTTTGGCTTTGACGGTAGGGTAGACCCCATTCCATTTCTTGATTCCTTGTTGTAAGGACTCCATAAGGGGAGTCCACGTGTGGAGGGGGTCGTACAAAGGAGAAATGCGGAATCCTAAGACTTTTTCAGTGTCGGAAGGGCCGAGGATCGGGACTGGGGGAGGGGAGTCCTCATCTGCGGGGGAGAGGGGGGCATATTTGGATTTTGTCACATTGACATGAAGTCCTGTGACCCTGGCACAGTCCTGTAGAAGGGTGATAGCTAAGGATGCCTCTTTAGCATGATTGACGAAGATGGTGGCATCCTCGGCGTACCCTGCAAACGTCTTGATGAGGTGTTCTGAGATTCGTACTCCTGGGAGTTCATGTCGAATAGTTTTGGAAATGTATTCCATGCCACAGATAAAGAGATAGGGGGCGAGTGGGCAACCTTGTCGGACCCCTGATTTAATGTGGACTTGTTCAGTGAGAAAGCCATTGACAAGAATCCGGGTGGATGAGAGTTGATGGAGCGCCTCCACCCATGTTACAAAGAGGGGGAGGATCCCCATGTGACGAAGTGCATGGAAAAGATAGGTTCGATTAAGCGAATCATAAGCTTTTGCAAAGTCAACGAAAAGGAGTCCAGCGGGGGTGGCGGATGTGGAAGCCCAATGTTGGAAGTCGAGAATCTCTGATATTGTGGTTTTGATGGATCTGCCTCTTAAGAAACCTGTTTGATCATGGTGGATTATGTGGGGGAGAACTTTGCTCAGTCGATTTGCTAGAAGCTCAGCTAGAATTTTGTAGTCTGTGTTGAGAAGGGATATAGGTCTATAGTTAGCTATGTCGAGGGGGTCACCCTTTTTAAAGATGAGCGTTGTGATGGATTCAGTGAGGTGGGAATCGCGAAACGGGGTGGAATGACTCGAGAAAACTGATTCTACAAGCTCCCTGAGGCGTGGAAGAAGAGTTGTTAAGTAGCACGAGTAGAATTCAATTGGCAGGCCGTCAGGGCCTGGGCACTTTTTACTGGGAAGGGAGTCAATCACTCTGCGGATCTCTTCTATAGAGAAAGGTTCAATGAGGCTCCGTGCGAGGGGCGGTGGGGCGACCTTGTGGGGAACCCGGAAGAACGGATGTGAGGCGGGGATTGTGGGTTTATCCCCAAACAGTTCGGCATAGAAGGCGTGCACTGATTGGCGTATGATGTCTTGGTCAGTCTGAATGACGCCTTTGCAATTTAGAGATGGAATTGAGGTTTGACGGAAGCGCTTGCGGATGCGATTGGAGAGAAATCTGGAGGGAATTTCCGCTTTGGTTTGATGGCGTAGTCTGGCTTTAAGGGCGAGAAAATGTTGTTCCTGTTCTAAGTACCTCTGCAAGGAGGATTGAAGGTGAAGCAGCTTTCTCTGACGAGTTAAGGAGGAGGAGAGTTGATATTTGTAGGCAGCCAATTGCGATTTTTGGACTAGCGATTTTATCGTTTGTGTTCGACGACGGTTTTCAATTATGGAGTATGGGATGAAGAAGTCTTTAGCACAGGTTTTGAGTGCCAGCCAGGTAGGGGGAGTTGTAAGGAGAGGTGGGAGTTGTTTGGATTTGGGTTTCCCCAGAAGAGTTGTGTTTAGTCGCCAGTAGCCTGGACCTCGATTTGGCATGAGAGGATGGGTGAGGTGGAGAACCTCAGCCTGATGGTGATCGGATAGGCCTGGGAAGAGGAGATGATGGGAGCTTGAGGAGAGGATTGAATCAAGCTCGATGGAGTGGTAGAAACGATCAATGCGAGATCCTCCACCCCTTCGTCCAAGAAAGGTGTATGAGGTCTGGTTGGGGTTGAACTTCCAGAAAGTGTCAGAGAGGAAGTGTTTGGCCATAAATTGTTGGAAGATGGAGGCTTCACGGGAGTCTATCTTTTGAGTTGAGCGATCCAGCGGACATTCTACAAAGTTGAAATCTCCTGCGAGGAGGAGTGGATTTTTGCTGCGTAGATCGAGGAAGGATTTAAGCTCTTGTTGGAGGAAACGAGTTCGTGCTTGAGGCTGTGCCGGGATGTAAGCACTGATGATGTCAAAAGAAAAGTTTTGCCAAGTCAGTGAGAGGCGGAGAAGGCGGCGACATTCGTGCATAAGAGTGCTTTGAATGGATATGTCATCGTTGAAAAGGATGATATTTGTCTTATCCTCTGAGGGTTGGGAGGGAAAGATTCGAGCCTTGAGCTTGAGAGCGAGGGTTCGTTTGAGCAGGGCAGAGTTGAGTCTTGTGTCTTGGAGTGCTACTATGTCTAGTTTGTGATATCTCACAAAGGAAAGGAGGGTGTCCCACTTATGTTTCGGCCCAAGGCTGTTGACGTTGAGGACTGCGATCTTGAGGCAGTTCATGGGGAGGGGTTGCCGATGACGTTGGGAAGGTCTTCGGCTTGTCAAGGGAAGGGGGGCACCCAACGTGGTTTGATTGGGGAGGGGGGCGCGGGTGGGACATGAGTTGTGGAGTGGAGTCTGAGTGTGGGTTTGTTGGCGAGTAGGTCTAGAGGTGGCCTGTGCATCTGTTTTAGGGCCTAATAGGTTTGGAACAGTGAGAGGTGTCTTATTCGACTTAGCTGGTGGTGTTGTGTGGCGGGGGCGGGATTGAAATATTAATCCCAGGGAGGGGTCCGAGAGGTGGGTTTTTGACCAGAGAGGGGAAGAAATAATTGACTGAAGTGTGTACGGGAGGTGACCAAAGGGTTGAAGTTGTCTTAGGGAAGGGGACGGTGAGGTGGAGGAAGAGAGTGGGTTGTCATTGGAACTGCGGGTATGGGTCTCGACCTGATGAGGAGAGCAATGGATTGAGGGGGTTGGAGCTGGCAGAGGTGATAGCGTTGAGAGGGGTTGTGTGCAGCATTCTTTGTTTGCTTCATTGTCCCAAGATGCCATCTCTTGAGGGAGCAAAGCCACATGAGGCACGACGTTGGATCAAGTTGGTGGGTGAAGAGCTACAGAAAGGAATTTTGGGTTCATTTGATACACAACATTTGCCTTGGGAGTAGAGTGTGCAAGGATTTTGTTGAGTTCAAGAGTTCTTTTCCATAGGGGTGCAGGGAAAGAGATTCTGCATTTAGGCCATGACCATTTCATATTCAAGTTACGTAAGGCCTCAAGGCTCGCCGGATTGAAGGATAGGCGAGATGCAAGGGATGGAAAACAAAGTATACATGAGGAAAAAAGGAGGAGAGCTTGTGTGGATTCGAAGTATTAGCACGAGCAATCTCATTGAGGACAGCATATGGATAGAGAGAAGGGTCCTCACGACCTAACTTCCAAGGTTGCGTGTGCGAGTCTAGTTCTCGTGGTCGTGCAACAGACGCAGGAGAGTGGAGAAAGGAGTGGTGGCACGATCGAAGAAGAGGGGGGCCGATTGCCCACACTCTGCTGCGGCACGTAAGGCATCGCGGTGGGAAGCAGACTTGACGTGGCCGATGGCTGAGGTGAGTGTCTTCCCATGTGTGAGGTTGCAGGCCACAAGGTTGCAAAACCACAGTTTGAGAAGCTTCTTGACTGAGGACCAAGTGAGGCCTGGGTCGATGATAAGGCATTTGATTGCCTTGGTCTTCGGGAGAGCCTTGACTGCACAAGAAAAAAGGAGGAAGTATGGGTGGGATTAGGAAAGGGTAGCGAGTATAGAGCTTATTCAAGGCAAGATGAAAGGAGAAACTGGGCGGGGAACAGGGGGAGGGTGACAGTACGGAGTGTATACCGTTAACTTCGTGGACTTCGAGAATGAAAGCTTTGGCGAGGTGTCCCGCATTGGAGCGTCGGAGGAGTGGGAAAAGATCATGATCCCTCCCACCGTGGTTGCCATTGCAGAGCTCGCACAGCCACTTGGACACGTTGATGAGAGCAGGGCGATTGCGATCAAAAATGGTGACTGCAGCCGGGAGGTTGTTGAGGTCCGGGTCATCATCATGAGGGATTGCAATCCCTTGGAGAGTACCGTTGGATTCTCCAGTCAGTGGATCCTTAAAGTAATGCAGATGTTCAATGTCTTTGAGCAGTGAGCGCTTGCCACTTCCCGCGGGCTGGAAACAAAAGATGAGCTTCACCTCATCCGGGGAAATGCGTGATGGAATGCCCCGAAGGGTGAGAACTGCAGGTGGGGGCTGTCTGTCCAAGGCAGCCACAAAAGCGGGGTTGGAAACTGCCACACCATCAATGACAATCTCCTCCCCTGAGCAGAGCTGGTAACGAAATGGCAGAATGGCTTCCATGGCAGTCAGGTCAGAAAGTTCAGGCACTCGAATGGTTATCTTCGTGTGCCTTGCGTTGTTACGCTTCACCTCAGAAAAAACCAAGTCTACGTCAAGCATGTCGGCAGAAAAACACTCCCTGTTTTTTTCAATCATCCACTTGATATGACGCTGGACTTCATTTTTCTGCTGGTTAGAGACAGCAGGGCAATACAGTTAGAAAGTGTGGTTCAAGGCAGTCTTGTTTATGGAGTGCATAGCATCTCCTAAGTCCAAAGTCTGAGGGGCAAAGTCGGAAGGAACAAGTGCATCCAGAGCCTCAAGGGCGGCCAAGGACGAGGCCGCATCGGTGGTGTCTGACTGAGAAGCACTGTTGTCATTGTTGATTGTCTCTGCACGGAGGGGGCACAAGAACCAATGAAGTGAGGGAGTGAGGTCGGAGTTGGTAATGTTAAACAAGAAGATTGGAACCCGGGAGGAGGGGATGTTGAGTTTGTGGTACAAGAGTGAGGACGAAAGGGAGGACAGGAATATCCTAGCGGAAGGAGGCGGAAGACAGGCCGCTAAGTGAAAATGTAGGGGCAAGGAAGAGGGCTTGGTGGGGGGAGGGAGCGAGAGTGAAGGAGAAATGCGAGGGTACAAGTAGAGGGAATTATGGAGACACTGAGGCTCACTTTGGGGCGGGCGGGATAGAGGACAGAAGGGCCACCTGAGGACTGATGCAGCGGGGGACCGAGGGGGAGGGAAGTGTACCTTGGGGGGGTGGGGGGGGCGGGTGGAGATGGACTTAAGGTAGTATTGTAGGGCAGGGGAGGGTTTAGAGAGGGAATAGAGGTACTCACTGGGGTCGGGGCCGAGGGGCCTTGACGCAAGTTGTGGAGCACGGGGAGGTGTATCCGCCGGCGGTGTCATAGCCGAAGACGGGGCGCGGGAGGCTGCTGGGGTCTCCCCTCGCCGGCGCTTGAGGTTGATGTTCTTGAAGCGTTCGTTCAAAGGAAGGTTTTTCAGCGCATCACCTCCAGTTGCGGAAGGGTTGGAGGATGAGGAAGCCATGATTGGTGTAGGGGCAAAACGGCGGGAGGGAGTTGGATGGAGGAAAGGAGGTGGGAACAAAGCCCAGGTCAACTGACGCAATGTCAGTACCTTTGCGACAGCCAGCTTTAAGGGCTGGGTGCGCAAAGGGTTTAAGGGGGGCGGGGGGGGAGGGGGGGGGGAGGAGAGGAGAGAAGAGGGGTTGAGGGGGAAGGGAGTTGAGCCATTGTCGCTGGTTGGGCTGATGTGCAGGGGGAGAGTGAATGGTTCCTTCACTTGTAATACAGGTTCAGACCGCCATGGAGGAGCGATGCGTAGGGAGGTCCCTTGGGAAGATGGAGGGTGGGGAACGCACGGTGAGGAGGAGGGGTAAGCGGCTGCGGGTCTGCTCACCCCGGCTGGTGGCACAGGTGAGATGCGAGTCGGGTCTCTGGAGACTTCCAGCGCGAGTGGAGAGAGAGCGTGTTTCCAGAAAGGCTGTCGGACTTGGGTGAGAATCGGGGTCGCGAGCCAAGGTGCTGATGTTTCAGACGGGAAGGCAGATGGAAGCGAGAGTTTTCTGGAGCAGCTGATGGCGAGGAGGAGAGAGAAAAGGAGAAAAAGGGGGAAGAGGTTTCTTTTTCTTACAGTGGGGGTTTGACCGTCGGTTTGCGTGTTGGAGGCCGGGATTGACGTGAAAACGGGGCTCCACGGGGTGTCGGATGTCGCGGAGGGCGTTTTTGGGGGATGCAGCCCCCTGCGGCGGAGATGGGCGTGGAGCCTGGGAAGGTGGTCGCGAGGGGTGGCGAGCGAAAGATTGGGGCGGTCGGATGTGGAGGATTCGGGACGATCGAATGGCCTGCCGGGAGGCCAACTCCCCGGAAAAGGGGGTGATGCCTCGGTCAGCTGCATGCTGCGCTGTCTCGCAGTTCCAGGTGACGAGGGAGCTGCACGTCGGTGATTCGTCGCTGCCCTCGTTGTCAGAGTGGCGGCGGCGGGAGAGAGAGCCATCGTGGGCGTTCGCTCATGTGCATGCGGGAAGAGAGATGCACGAGACACTTGCTCGAACCCTCTACACAGTTTTCGTTTTGAAATGCATATTGTTGGGTTACATTGTAACCCTCTTACAATCACTTCACGTGGCAAATAAATTTGTTTTTCTGAAAGAAAAAATCGTGATTGGTCGCCAAAAATCACACAGCTTTTTTTTGGCAACGTTACGAGGTACCCCGTTCCGGATTTTCGGAAACGCTATCCACCCCGTTCGAAGGATTTTGATCTCCATTCGCCCCTTCTTTCGATTTTCGGTCTCCATAAGCCCCGACTTAAAAAATTTGACATCAGGACGCCCCGCAGCCAGCGTGTCGGTTCCAATGTACCCCGTCGTGTACATGGTCCTTGTAAAGACATTTCCATTTTTTTACTTCAGTGTAATCTCTCAATATAAAAATGTTATTGTTATCAATTATTTCTATCAAGAAAATGAGACCTTCCAAAAAGGGAGAGGGGGGTGGGCGGATACACTGCACAACGTCATTTGGGGAGGGGGGGGGGGTTGAAAAACAAACACGCGAGCAATTCAAAGACGAAACCTGACGATAAGAGGATTTTCCATCTGTTTCCTAGGACGTTTTCCGAGAAGTAGGAAAAACGCTAAAAATACCTTAGACGGCTCAATACGGAAACGGGGTATATTGTGACGTTACAATATACCCCTCATTTCAGGGTATATTGTAGCGAAATAATCTACCCCGCGGGCCATCGCGCGGTTTATTGTGACCGAAAAAGTAAAGACGGGGCTTTTGATGATCCAAAAATGAAAGGCGGGGCGACCTGTGCGCAACTATTCTACGACGGGGGGTTTGACGAGTTTGGTTTTTGAAGCCGGGGTATCTTGATATGTTCTTCGCATTTTTTTCACGATTTAATATTTTCCGTTGTCTGCGTTGCTCCTCGGACTTCGAGCGCTGCGAGGCATTCGACAGAAAAGGCTGTTTGTCCACGTCCAAACACGAGTTTTTAAAAAAAGAAGGAACCGGACATAACGGAACCTGACAAGCAAAGCGAGTCAGCTAAATAATGGACAGTACGCATTGTATAACCGACTATTTCCCAGGTTGCCCCCATTTTTGGGCGACCATGTCTGAGATGCCCCTATTCTGAGAAACAATAACTAGGTCACCCTCATTCCGAAAACTACCTAGTCCGCCCCCATTTTTATTAGTTTTCCAACTTGCCCTCATTCTTAGAATTATGGCTACGTCGGCCCCATTTTTTCAACGAAATATCGACGGTTTGGGGTTAGGGGTGTCGACGTCGGCGGAGGCCTGCGAGGACGTCATCGTTCGGACGCGTGGCATCACCGAATGAACGAGACGCCCCCCTCCCCCCGCAGACCCCACCCCCCCACCCCCACCCAACGAACGAGGCATCATTGTTCATATGTGCCAACCCCCCCCCCCCTCGCACCCAGCACGCCTCGTCGCCCTGACACAACCAGATCCCGCGAAGACGTGCAGGGCGAGAAACCGCTACGACAAAAAAACGTTAAACATTCCTTTCTTGCGACGTATGAGTATTATAGCACTGAAATATAGAAACGTGCTGCACTACCTGTACAAATACACATACATACATGTATACATATACATATAGACATAAATATACGTGACACCTGGCATATGCATAGAAGTGTACACATAAATATGTATAAGGATCTACGTATACATATACATGTA
>SZWC01003292.1:121319-139895 GCA_023375785.1 Penium margaritaceum | reverse complement strand
GAGAGAGAGAGAGAGAGAGAGAGAGAGAGAGAGAGAGGATGGTGGAGGGGGGTCTGGGGAGAGCGAACACGAATCATGAGCATTTATAAGGGGAAAATTAGTCCTGGGCCTCGTGACAGGCATATACGATAGTAAAGATATGAATTGAGAAATGTAACGGGTGGCAAGAACTGTGATGATGAGGGGAGCGGTAGGGATGGCATGGATTCAGGAGCAGATCTATACAAGGTCTCAGCTGAAGGAAGAGACACATCGGAGGCCAACAGTTTTGATGTTCGTAGAAAATGCTTGTTCATGAAGCACCTTTGTCAAGGAATCATCAAGTTAGAATGTGGTGGGGATAAAGTGGAGCGCCACGTCACTCATGTTAACAACAAAGCGTATGTAGTGGTGTTTGATGCTGATGTGCTAAGTTTGGTTATGGAATGCACCAGCATTTTTGGCAATTTGAGACCGCTCTTTTTTTTTGGCGTAGATTAGGAAAAAATGGATGAGGAGGCAGGCAGAAAATCCACACGTCCACAGATATTGTCGCTTTGATGGCCATGTACTCGACCTTGCCAGTGCTGGCGAGATACGTGAGAGTTCTCATGATGGACTAAAAGGTGATGATGGACACATGGTCACATGACTCAGTGTTGTAACCCATGTGGAGGGCGAGCTTGGTGCCAAAGGGGTGGGAAATGAGGTCAGTACGAGGGGCCAAAATGTCTTGATGAAATTGAAAGGTGCTCGGCCAAAGTGTGGATGTACCGCTCCTTGTGGACAAGTAGGGATCTTGGTAGGCTCTTGATGCCTAGAAGCATGGCTATGTGTCTGAGATCCTCCATCCAATATGTTACGGAGGTGAGGCTTCTTTGCAGGGATTGTTAGGGAAGAGGGAGATGTGATGAAGAGATCATCAACATATACCACAATCAAGGCAAACCCAGCCACGGAAAAGTGTGAAGGTGATTTTTTTTTTAATTTAAAAAAATGGATTGAATAACGGAGCCAAAAAAGGGCATAATAAATCGATACATCCACATATTATTGTAATTGAAGCCGTGAGGCTGCACCATATATAATTCTTGGTCAAGGTTATCGTGAATGAAGGCCTGATTGAAACCCATCTGATTAATNACCACAATCAAGGCAAACCCAGCCACGGAAAAGTGTGAAGGTGATTTTTTTTTTAATTTAAAAAAATGGATTGAATAACGGAGCCAAAAAAGGGCATAATAAATCGATACATCCACATATTATTGTAATTGAAGCCGTGAGGCTGCACCATATATAATTCTTGGTCAAGGTTATCGTGAATGAAGGCCTGATTGAAACCCATCTGATTAATTGAGGTACCACATAGATAACAAAACAAGTAGTTGTGAACAAATGGACAGGAGCATAGGTGTTGCTAAAGTTGATACCTGGGATCAGGGAGTACCCCTTCACACTCAAAAATTCCTTGTATTGGTTGTGAGTATGGGAGGTTGTAAGATATTACTTGGCCTACTTGGAATTGAAGATTGTGTGACTACGATGAAGGTCGGCTAACAAAAGAACTTCATGCTCATGGAGGGCATCAAGCTTTGCATGCCGCCTTCCTCCAATCTGCTACCTGGCAGTCACGTAGCATGCTAGATAGCCACATCAGGGCAAGCAAGGGAAATGGAAAAAGTGAAAGGATTCATGGGATGAGAGCAGAGGGTAGGCACCAAATTGGAGGAAGGTGGGTGGAGGTGACATCTAGGGCACAATTAACAGCCAATGGGGCACACATGAAGAGTGATTCAGTGAAAGCGTCGCTAGCATGGCAATACTCAAGGTGGAAAAAAATGATTGTGACCATGTTCAGGATAGAACATGTATCGACGAGTGGCACGAGATCAAGTAGACGGGTTGCATGGCGGCGAGGTTGGCGTGGGGGAAGTGGCACACATGAAGGCATACTAGATGCGAGAGCGTGTATGTGAGGAGACCAGAGTAGAGGAAGGGAGGTGCTGATGAGAGGAGAGGAAGGAGGTAGAGGTAGGAATGCGGAGAAGGGTGAGGGAACAAAAGAATGCATGGGTGGAAGTGTGGGTGAAGGTTCTTGCAAGGCAAGCATAGGTGGGAGGCAATTCATGGGGAAAAACTGCGATGATGGTGCACGATGTGGCAGCGGTGAAGGTGGAGATGAGGTTGGGAGATGGTGGGCGAGGGGAAGTCAGAGACAGCGGTGACCGGGGGCAACAACAAGGACAAGCAACCAGGGAGACTTAGGGTAAGGGATAGGCATGGACAAGGATGGAGGGGGAGTTGCATCGGGAGATGGACAGGTAGCCAGGAACGTGAGATTTGGGTTGGGCACGAGATGAGCATAAGAGGATTACCTAGAGGGAGCTAGGATGTTAGGGAAAGGGGGTAGTGGTCGGGACCATACAGCATGGGAGCGCAACTAAGGGACATGAGCGCTCGGGACGTTGAGAACGCTAACATTGGTGGGTGGTGGGGGTAGAAGGGGTGGAGGAAAGGATGGACACTAGCTGAGGATGCATGTTTAGCAAGGGAGGAGAGAGAGAGGGGGGGATATGGAGGGTGGGAGGTGAAGTGAGAGGAGGAAGGATCTTGCAAGCCAAAATTCTGAGAAGAGAAAAAAGGGAAGCTACATCCAACTAGGCTGGGAGAGGAGCTGATAGAGGAACTCAAACGCTTTGGTGGTGGTGTGGAGAATAGGGGGTTAGAGAGGGGGGGTTACAAGCAGTGGGGCAGAGGCATGATGAGGATGGGGGTTTGATCGCGGTCACAAACCCCAAGGTGTGATCAATGTCACGAATCCAGGGGAGAGGAAGAGACTCATCTTCAGACTCAACCTAAGGCTCGTGAACAGGCACATCCTCGAAAGCATCCTCGACGGACATGAAGATTGGTTCACGAGTGTTATGAACAAGCGGGGGGCATGACAAGTTAGAGCGTAGAGACAATAGGTAATGGGTAGATGTGAAGGGCAAAGGTAGAGAGGGGGGGACAGGGACTCTGGGGAGAGAAAAGTGGAGGAGATGGAGTCAATAGGAGAGAGGAGAAAGAATAGAGGGAAAGTGGAACACCATGTAAATGAGTGAGGGAGAGGATAGAGAGGTGACAGTGTGGACAAAGAAAGGGTTGAAATTGTGGAGAGGAATTCTTGGAGGGGGAATGAGTGGAGATGGTAGGGGAGGGAGGAGGGCTATGGGAGAAGGTAGGACAGTAGTTCCAGGTAATGGCACACAAGGGGAAGAAACTAGAAGAACGGAAAATCAGGAAGGTGTAGGAGCCAGCAAATTGGGAGAGGTCGGCCCTGACACCTATAGTGTGCTTGTGGTGTGGATGCCGATATTGACGTGGGCGGTGGGTTGGGAGAGAAGTGTCAGAAACCGGGTGTAGTTCCAACGTGGCCTGACAGATCTCCTGTGCTCACGGCCAGGTTTTTTTGCGGGTGGCTCTGAGTCTAAGTGTGAGCTTTCTGGTCGCCTCACGCTATGTTTCTGGCACTTGAAGAAAAATGTGAGAAATTCACTTTTGCGAAGGGAAGAACACAATTTTGCATTAGTTTTTTAACATGGACATGATCAAAAAAATTGTAGGCCTATTCATGAGCTGTCCAGCGCATGAAACCGTGCGCGATTCAGATCATCGTAGCTCCTGCTACGTCAGCCAAAGTGCAGCACCCCAAATCAGCCGCTCAGTCGGTGACGTGCAGCACGTCACCCGCCGAGGCTCCCTCACACATCAAGGACCAATCAAAATGCCATTCCGGAGGCGCAGATGTCCCTACGTGTAGCGACGGTGCCCCTCGCGCCTTCGGGGTCTGTTTTGATGAGTTGATCATCGTGTTTGGTGATGGGGATTGATGTGGTTCGAAACCTGTTCGCGGACCTGCAGTGAGACGAAGTCCCCGAGTAACAAATTGTAATACTGAGTTTCGGACTCCGAGCCAGAATTTTGGCTGAGTCCCTCAATAACAAACTGCACTCCTGAAATCCGCCGGAACATCCACCGGACGCCTCGCAGATCTTCCGGAGCAAAATCCCCTGATGGCATTTTGTTACTCGTTTCGGTCAATTATTCACCGGAAGTCGAACCACGGCCGGCTCCCAGAGCCGCTGCACACACCCCAACTTTGGAAGCCCATATATCCCTCGTAACAAGTCCGATTCCGGTAAAACAACTTCCACTGGATTCAGCGACTCGTCATTTTTTAGGGGCAATCATCCATTTCAGGATCCGAGCAATCCTTGAGTTGCCAGATCTAAAGACAAGAAATGTCCTTTCTCTGGCGGCTCGGCGGCGCTTCCCATCGCCGCAGTTGGGCATGCAGAGGGGAAATCTTCAACATTCTCCTCCTTGCACCTGCCATGCCCGCTGCTCTTGCTTGCTCTCACTCATCTTCCGCTACGCCCTCCAGCCCATCATAGCTGGTCATCCCAAGTCCGGCCACACTCAATGTGTGCCGGTCGACGGGTTGCGCTTTGGTCAAGCAATCCCCAAGCATGTTGTGCATGCTGCAAAGTTGCATCACCACCTCCCCCTTTTCAACCATGTCCCGTGCGTAGTGATAACGCATGTTGATGTGCTTCGTCCTCCTGTGCTGTGTCAGGTTGTTGGTCAGCAAGATTGAGCCGGTATTCTCCTCTTGCACCACTGTAGGTTCCTGTTGCGGCACGCCCAGCTCCCACAACAACCTGCGGAGCCTCACCGCCTCCTTGACCGCCTCGACCATGCTGCAAAGTTGCATCACCACCTCCCCCTTTTCAACCTTGACCACGCGATGTACTCTGCTTCCACTGTGGAGGCGGCAACACAGTCCTGCTTTCTGCTGCACCACGAGACTACTACACCAGCGTGGAAGAACACATAGCCGGATGTGGAATTCCGCTTGTCCATATCACCAATGTAGTCTGCATCCGTATAGTAGACTAGCTGCAAAGGGTCCCCCCGCCCCTTGCCGTCGAACCTCAAGCGTGCATGCCACGTCGCCTGCGGGTAGCAAAGGATGTGCTTGACCGCATGCTAGTGTAGTGGCCCTGGATTGGCCACGTACTTGCTCACTTGGCCCACCGCGTAGGCCAGGTCCGGAGGGGTCGCCACCATGGTGTACATGAGGCTGCCCACCGCCGATTGGTAGGGCACCCTTGCCATATCGCCCCACTCCTCTTGTGTTTGCGGCGCCATGGTCGCACTCAGTTCACGGGTCGTGGAGACTGGACTGCCAACTGGTTTGTATTCCTCCATGCCGTTCCTCTTCAGCACCTCGGCCATGTATTTGGCCTGTCCCAGCTCAAGCATGCGCGCCCTCCGGTTCCGTGTAATGCTCACGCCGAGGTCGTACTCCAGCTCCCCCATGTCCGACATGTGGAATCTGCTGCTCAGCTACTCTTTCAGCCGCAGTAGGCTCGGGAGATCCGTCGATCACAAAATCAGGTGGTCCACATAGAGTGCAATGATCTGATGGAGCTGCTTGTCGCATTGCACGTACACACTATGATCTGCCTCACAGCGCTTGAACCTGAATTATGCCGTGAAGTTGTTTATCTATTGGTACTAGAACTTCCACAGCTTACACACCTTGCCCTCCGGTGTCTCCACCCCCTCTGGCACCTCCATGTAGATCTCTTTATCTATGATGCCGTTGAGAAAGGCAGTCTTTACGTCCATTTGGTGGAGCTCCATGTCCTTCGCGGCCGCCATCGCAAGGATCTCCCGCATGCTTGTGAAGTTGGCGACCGGAGTGAACGTCTAATCGTAGTGCTCGCCCTTACGCTGTGCGTATCCCTTTGCCACCAGCTGCACCTTGTATTTGCCAACCACACCTTCCTTTGTGAACTTGGTCTTAAAGACCCACTTCGAGCCAATGACCTTGGCATCTTTTGGCGTGTCAACCAGCTCCCACGTATCATTTTCTGCTATGGACGCCAGGTCTGATTGGATGGCTGCGTCCCATTGATCCCCTTCGGGTCATGCCAGTGCCTTTTACACAAAAGTCGGCTCCGTTGATGCAGCCAGCATGCACCACGTCATGCCTGTCCATCGACCGGTGCTTCCGTCGAAGCCCTTCCCCGCTTTTTGCTGCCTCCCACTGCGGCGCGGTAGTTTTGGTTGCGCGTCGTCTCTCTGCTACGATCCCTCTGACTAAGCACGCTCCGGTGAATCATCAACCGGACGGCTCCCCAAGGATCTCTCCCGCTTTGGCGAAGCATCGCTTGAATGACTGGTGCGTCTGATGGATTTTCCACCGACACACGATGCACACTCTGCTGGGAGTGTACGCCTTAGCACCCTAGGTGCCTCATCCGCCAGTTCCTTCCGGTGGTTCCCTTCATCAGCTTGATCGTCATTGGAGTCCTCCGCATTGGCTGCCACCGCTAGTGTACCTTCGCGCTCTGATGTCGCATCCTCAACTTCGGCGTCTGCTTGCTCCTTCTTGTAGTCAAGTAGCTAGAACCACTCCCCTGTCTTTGGAGACTCCACCACGCCCACGTTGTTGCTGCTAATTTAGCTCTGCTTCTTGTTGGACTCGACTTCTCGGCTATGGACTACCTCCTTGTGCATATCGTAGAGCCTTTACGCCTTATACGCGCTCTCATAGCCAAGGAAGAGACATGAATTTGCCCGCGGCTCTAGCTTGTTGTCATGCCTCTGTGCAGCCTGCACCACTACGTGCACCTTGCACCCGAATACTTTCAGGTGTGCCACAGTTGGCTTGCGCCCACTCCAAACCTCCTACGGCGTCTTCCAGCTGCTCCTTCCTTTCAGCACCGCTGTAGGAGTGATTTTGATGGTATAGCTCGCCGTACGCACATGTTCCACCCAGAAGCTTCGCGTCAATTCCGCATCCACCAACATGGTCCGCACCATGTTCAGCAACGTCTGGTTCGCTCGCTCCGCCACACCATTTTACTGAGGCAAATATGGCATAGTTTGTTCCCATTTTATGGCCCTGCTACTTCATCCACCCGCTACAGCTCACATACTCTCCGCCGTTGTCGCTGTGTAGCACTCTGACCTTCCGGTCAATCTGC
The DNA here is from genome assembly GCA_023375785.1 of Penium margaritaceum. Taxonomy (NCBI): domain Eukaryota; kingdom Viridiplantae; phylum Streptophyta; class Zygnematophyceae; order Desmidiales; family Peniaceae; genus Penium; species Penium margaritaceum. Next base: position 132,876 of record SZWC01003292.1, on the reverse strand, counting down.
CTGTCCATCGCGGCGACATACTCCTTCAGCCGGTCCAGGACCTTGCCTTTTCGCTTCATGAAGTACACGTAGATTTTTCTTCTGTATTCATCTATGAAGGTGACTAAATAATGCACGCCGCTCATTGAATCCGTCTTGAATGGTCCGCACACATTGGTGTGCACGACCTCCAGTAGGTCCGAGGCGCGATTCACGTTCTCGTTGAACGGTTTGGGCCGTACCTTACCCAAAACCATGGCTCACACTTTTTGTGCTTTGTTGCATCTGTCGCCTCTTTGGCACCGTTGATGACAAGGCTGCGTACCAGCTCGCGCTTCACCATCTCCTTCACGAATACGAGTGAGGAATGCCCCAGTCGTCGGTGCCAGAGCTCCAGATCAACTCCCCTTCCTTTGGCCAGGTTGACGGTGCGTTCTTGCGAGTCTGCTGAATCTGTCGCCGCGGGGATCACCTTGGTCTCCACAATGTAGAGGCCTCCCTCACGCTTAGCCTCCAGCACGGGCTTGCCGCCACCATCCTTCTGCACGACTGCCCCTCTTCTCCTGAAGAGCACCTCGTACCCCTTGTCAGTCAGGCGGCTGACACTTAGAATGTCAGCCAAGCCAGATACGTGCTACACGTTCTTGATCACGCGCTGCACCCGATTCCCACCAACCACCACCTCGACGTCCATGTCTCCTTGGCCAGCCGCCGGCTCGACCTTGTCGTTCGCGATCACCATGGACTTGCTAGACTTGGTGTAGTTCATGAACCCGGCCTTCTGGACTTGGGTGTGCTCCTCGACTCCGAAGTCAAGGCATCGCCGGAAAGCGTTCTCGAGGTAGTGGTTCTGAGTACCATTGAGGAGCACACTCAAAGGAGGCCTTTGGCCTCCTTGCCGCCGGCCTTGGCCTCCTCGGTGTACTCACGGGCCCAGTGGCCCTCCTTGCCGCAGTTGCGGCACGCACCCTTCTTGGCGCCCTTCTTGCCGCCGCCATGCCTGCCACCTCCCTTGGCCCCGCTTCCGCCACCATGTGTTTTGGTGACAAGGGCCGATCAGGACGACGAGGACTCCCTACAGCTCCGTCGTTGTGCCTCATTGCGGATGAACTCTGCGACCACGCCATAGCTGAGCTTGTCCTCTGCCCATCCTCCCAAGACTGTAATGAGAGAGCTCCAACTGTCAGGAAGGGCCATGAGGAGGGCCATCGCCTGCTGCTGCGTGTCAATCTTCCATCCCACATCACTGCACTGAGAGGCAAGCGACTCGATCTGCTGCATGGCAGTGACGACATCATCTCCCTCCTCGATTCTCACCGTCAGGAGTCGCTTCATTGTGAAGATTTTCTTTGCCAAGCCTTGGCTGCCAGCTTGCAGCCCTGGAAGTAGTCCCACTACGACTCGGCCATCCCAGACACCAGCAGCATGAGCGCCTCCGTGTTCTTCTTTGTGAAGGCCTCCTTCTGCGCTTCCGTCGCCATCACTTTGTCGAGGACTTCCCTTCCCTTCATGACCTCCAGCAGCCCCTTATGCGCGAGGTGCAGCTCAAAGTGGCACCTCCATAGCCCGTAGCCAGGGCTACCTGCATACTTTTGGATGGGTTGCGTCTCCTTGTGTGCTAATTGCACAGTCTTCAACTCCGGGACCTCACAGCTTGACGGTGATGTCGTTGCCGATGACAATCACGTCCGCAAAAAAAGCCGTGAACGATTTGTATACTGGTCAGGGTTGTGGGTCCATAACCCTTTGTCAGAAACCGGTGTGTAGCTCCGACGTGGCCCAACGGATCTTTCGAGCTCACGGCTTGTTTTGTGCGGGCCGTTCTGAGTCTAAGCGTGAGCTTTCTGGTCGCCTCACGCTATCTTTCTGGCAGTTGAAGACAAATGTGCGATAGTCACTTCTACGAAGGGAAGAACACGATTGTGAATTCTTTGTGCATTTTTTAACATGGACATGATTGTGCATTTTTGAACATGGACATGATCTGAACATTTGTACGGCTAGTCATGAGCTCTCCAACGCACCAAACCGTGTGCGATTCGGATCACTGTAGCTCCTGCTATGTCAGCCAAAGCGCAACACCCCAAATCAGCCGCTCAGTCGGCGGCGCGCACCACGTCGCCCGCTGAGGCGCCCTCACACATCAAGGACCCATCAAAATGCCATTTCGGAGGCGCAGATGTCCCTACGTTTAGCAGCAGTGCCCCTCGCGCCTTCGGGGTCTGTTTCAATGTGTTAATCATCGTGTTTGGTGATGGGGATTGATGTGGTTCGAAACCTGTTCGCGGACCTGCAGTCAGAAGTTTGACCAAGTCCCCAAGTAACAAAGTGTACTACTGAGTTTCGGACTCCGAGCCAGGATTTTGGCTAAGTCCCTCAGTAACAAACTGCACTCCTGAAATCCGGCGGATCATCCACCGGACGCCTCGCAGCTCTTCCGGAGCAAAATCCCCAGATGGCATTTTGTTACTCGTTCTGGTCAAATATTCACCGGAAGTCGAACCGCGGCCGGCTCCTAGAGCCATCTTGCACACCCCAACTTTCGAAGCCCATATCTCCCTCATAACAAGTCCGATTCCGGTGAAACAACTTCCACTAGATTCAGTAACTCGTTAATGTTTAGGGGCAATCCTCCATTTTAGGATCCGAGCAATTGATTGATCGATCCAACAATGGGGAATTTCCTTTCTCTGGAAGCTTGGCGGCGCCTCCCGTCGCCGCATTTGGGCATGCAGAGGGGCAATCTTCAATAAGTAGGGGTAGGCATGGGTGCGGGAGAGACCGGGGGGATATGATGGAACAATTTTGGATTGTGCACATGACATGATGCGGAAATATGATTGGCCATAGGCTCCTAGTACTGATGTAGTTGAGAGATTATAGAAACAGTGAGAGTGAGGTACATACCACCCATTGGGTCAATATTTCCCTGACGGGGTAGGGGAAATCATGTAGACTATGCCCACTGTGCCCTAGGGAATGGCCTAGCTGAGATCAGCAAAATGAATGTAGAAAAAACTCAAATGGTGTTGTGATGTGTGCAATGCGGAGGAAAATGTTCCACACCTAATTTTGGTGTGCTTTGGCCTGAACATTGAAGCTTTGACTCCGCTCATCGAGGCTAACCTCAGCCATGATCGTGCGGACGCCTTTGATGAGATTTTGGCTCCACCACTCAACGACAACATTCTGTTTAGGAGCTTTGGAAGAAGTGAACTGATGAGAAGCACTCTTGTTCATAAAGAAGGCAGTGGTGTCCCAAAATCATTCACCGTCACTGTCATTAGAAAGTGCAGCAGTTTGCGCTTGCTCTGGTGCTGAGCATGTAGGTGCCACTAAAAAATTACTATGGGGATAGCACTCTTTTCCTATAGTGAGTACAACCAGGTGAAGAGACAGAGGTTTTCAATGATGCTAAGAGCATACGCGGCATGTTGGCCAAGTGACACATCCTGGAGGTAACCGAGAAATTAGCATGGACCAGCTCGAAAGGGGGAAGGGGGGAAGGGCAGACACGACATCTTGTCGACAGCACACAAGGTGCAATCAGCGATGCATGAGGCAAAAAATGAAGCTTCAATGATATGGTCAGGGGGGAAATGGCACAGAAGAGAGGCAACAATAGTAGCGGGTAGATGGCAAATGCAACAATGAAATACATGGGAATGACTAGTGTGAGAAAGATTGGCAAGAGTGAATGCTGTACTGGGAGCAACATAAAGGGGAGAAAATACCTGGTACAGACTCTCCCCACAAGGGCATGGCCACGTAGTAGGTGATAAATGGATGCACAGTTTGCCGAGGACAAGACTGATAGAATATGTTGTTGGAAGGCTGGATTCATCAAGAGTGGGAACAGAGAAATGGAGGAAGGACAGATCCATGACATACAAGACAGACGCCAGCACAAGGGGACCAGAGTTGGATGAGAAGGAGATGGACCCAACATGCCTGAATGGGCAGTGGAGTACCACTATTGATGAAGACCATAGTGAGGACAGAGATGGAATCAAGAGAAGAACAAAGCGGGCACATGTTGTCACTCACAGCACCGTCAAAAACCCATGCGGTCAAGGCATTGGATTCAGATCCCATGAGCAAGAAAAGTGNAAGACAGACGCCAGCACAAGGGGACCAGAGTTGGATGAGAAGGAGATGGACCCAACATGCCTGAATGGGCAGTGGAGTACCACTATTGATGAAGACCATAGTGAGGACAGAGATGGAATCAAGAGAAGAACAAAGCGGGCACATGTTGTCACTCACAGCACCGTCAAAAACCCATGCGGTCAAGGCATTGGATTCAGATCCCATGAGCAAGAAAAGTGCAAAAGTGCAGGCCGGGGGAGGGGAGGAGGAGGCCTGAGGTGCAGAGGGAGTGGATGGAGGGACGTGGCAAGCGAGTGAGGATGTACCATTGGGAGGATGTGCGATGGGGAAATGCCTTGCTGGCTCTCAATGACGGACTGCAAGAATTCGCTCTTCTATGACAGCCGGAGGAAGTTGGGCCAGAATCGCATCGCTAGAAAGCCCAAAAGGGTGAGCCTGCAGGTGTGCACATTGAAGAGGGATGCGCTCAAGGAGTTCCGAAATGGCTAGGGGCATGTGTTGTAACAGTGACCAGGTAGGTCACAGTTCCAACACACCTGTGGACAAGGGATATAGCTGGACGGAGCACGATGGCGAGGACATGAGCCAAGGGAGTGGGGGAAGACCAAGGTCAAGAGGGATGGTCAAGGTGGGGGGATCAATGAGAGGAAGGTCAGGATGGGTGATGGCCTGGAAGCAGAAAAGAAAGCCATGGGTATGATAAGCCACAAGCAGCTGAGCGCCAAGGCGGTAGAAAGTAAGGGCACTGGAAAAGGCAGTTCTAAGCAAAAATGGTACAGTCAAGATGAAGGTTTCATCCAGAATGAAGGCCCGGACAGAAATAATGTTGTGTTAGAGATGCTCAGCTTGCCAGAGGAAGGCAATGAGGCCTCTTTTGGACGGTGACAAAGGGTAGTACACTCACCCAAGTGGACGCTGGAAGATTTAGGTGTATGGGTGGCGTAGTGGGCACACAGAGTGCTCCAGGTAGTGCAGGGACAAGCTAGGCTCTCTCCAAACCTTGCAAAAGGTGGTAAGCTATTGAAGATGGAGGTTGGAGGCCATAGACAGAAGCCAGTGCAACACGATTTTGGCCTGCTCATAGGCAACTGGTGGAGCGAGACGGTCAGGGTCATATTGCTCGCAAATAAAGTGCATCACAACCAATTATGTGAAGTAAATCACCCATCCAGGAAAGTGCATCCCAACGGTGAAGGTGGTCACAGATGGAATGGAAGTAGTGGTGTAAAGGGGGCGTATGGGCTAGTGGGTGAGGAAGCGCTCAAAGCGATCGGTTGTCATGGAAAGCTGGGCCTGACTACAGGCCAAAGCGGTGCCAAGAACTGTGAGTTCAAAGGTGCCGACCAGTGCAAAAGGGGAGGCAAAAGTGAAGGTGCAACACAAGGGGAAAGTGGAGGCACAGAAGTGGGGACAGGGGCAACCGCGTGCAAACGGGCCGCCGCAAGAGGCGAGTGATGGTGCCGGAGCAGGCAGAGGTGTAGTGGTAGGCATAGGTGAAACAAAGAGGGGTGTGATGGCTATGGGAGGTGCTGCCTGTCAACTGGCCTGAGGCAAATGGAATAGAAAACAGGGTTAGCACAATAGCACCTGCCGTCCACTCCTAGCATTTCAGCTAGGAGAAAATATCACCCTCAGGATCACGGTTCCACACTGAACAGCTCCTAGGCAATCACTTGCTAGCAACTGTGTCCAATTAACACTTGGTCACTTTCGCGCGAGGTTCTAGTCGGAGACTAACTCCTAGGGCTTAGACCAACCAGTGTCTTCTCTATACTGTTCTTGAGTTGGATAGTCTGTGAGGAGCATATAAGGCCAGATTGTGCAATTAGAATGAGGAATGAGCTTGGTGCATATAGTCATAGGCCTGGCTTCTGAGGTGTGTGGGTAGTGGCATTTTTTGGGAGTGGCCACTCCACACCAGCTCACCTGCTTGCCAGTTGGCGCATCCACTGACCGCCAAGTGGCAGATCCTCCTCATGCATGGAGAAATGTCTAAGAAACTTCCCTTATGCAGGAAATTCAAAAACCTTCCTTCGCACATCAAGGCTTGATCGCAGGACCTGGTGTCCCTAAGTCCAACATGATATCCATTGCGCTACACTTCTTGTGTCGTGCTTGGACTTGGACCATGAACAAGGTTTGGGGGACTTACTCTAAGGGAGTAGTGCATGCCCAACCTGTCCGCTAAGCCATAGCAGTGGCCATGGGGCATAAAAGAACAACAATATCTCCCTTGTACCTCAGGCCACCTGCTATGGTAATTTTCTTTCGCATGAACCCGTAGCTCTGTGCTGTTGTTATGCACGTCAACTGTCATGGTCTTTAGTTCTCATCTCCTGCATCTACCATGCCAATTCCTCGAGCGCCTGCAACATGCAAGTCGCTGTCCAGTGGCTTTGTCAAGAAGTCCGTAAGCATTTTCTTGGTTGCGACGTGCTCCAGTTCCACGACACCCTTGGCGACAAGGTCACATGGATAGTGGTACCGAATGTCGATGTGCTTTATACGCCGGGAGATCATGTCATCCTTTTCCATAGCGATGGCACTCTGGTTGTCGATGCAGATGACCGTTGCTTCCTCTTGTGGTGCCTTGATCTCATCAAGAAAACTGCGAAGCCACTGTGTTTCCTTGCACACTTTGGAGAGTGCAATGTACTCTGCCTCAGCAGTTGAAAGTGAGACGCAGTTTTGCTTCCTGCTTGCCCACAAGACCGCACCACCGTTGAGAAGGCAGACAAAGCCTAAGGTGGACTTCCTGTTTTCATCTGCCCTCCCCTGTCTGTGTCAGTATAGCATGTTAGTAGTAGCGATTCTGATTCTTCTAGACCTCCACACTGAAGTCCCACTTGCCGAGTCTTTTTGAGGTAGCGAGAAATCCGCTTCACGGCTTGCCCGTGTTCTGGCCCAGGGTTGGCCACAAACCTGCTCACCTGGCCCACTGCATAAGCGATGTCAGGTCGCTTCCCCACCATCGCGTACACAAGGCTCCCAACGTCGGAATGGTATGGAATGTTTTGCATCTCCCGCCGGTCTGCCTCGTTGCTTGGTGACATGGAGGAGGAGAGCTTGTAGTCGGAGGGCATGGGGGTACTAACATGTTTGCAGTCTCTCCATGTTGTAGCGCTTCAAGATGTCCATGATGTACTTGGTCTGGTTGAGCTCAATGGTACCTGCTTTTTGGTTGCGGTGGATGGCAATCCCGAGGTAGTACTCAAGAGGACCCATTTCATTCATCTTGAACATCCTAGCCACATTTTTCTCGAGGACCGTAAGGGTCTCCTGTGAGGAAGAACACATGATTAGATCGTCCACGTACAGCGCCACAAGAAGCAAGCCACGTTCGTCCTCCCACACATAGACGCTGGGGTCATTCTTGAAGTGCGTGAAGGAGATCTCAGCCATGAAGCTGTCCATTGCCTTGTACCAGATTCGTGGGACATGTTTCAGCCCATACAACACCTTCACCAGCTTGCACACCTTACCCTGAGGTACTTTGACACCTTCCGGTACCTCCATTAGCACCTCCTTGTCGAGCTTCCCGTAAAGGAAAGATGTCTTCACATCCATGGGTGGATCTCAAGGTCTTTGGAGGCAGCGACGGCGAGCAGGGACCTGATGGAGGCAAACATGATGACCGGTGCAAAGGTCTCATCGTACTCAGACCCCACGTGGTGTGAGAATCCTTTCACCACGACCCTTGCCTCGTACTTGTCGATGCTATCATCTTGCTTCCGCTTCAGCGTGAGCACCCACTTTGAGCCCACCAAGTGAGCGTTAACAGGTCTGTCTGTCAACCAGCCTGAGGCGAACGGACTAGAAAACAGGGCCGACACAATAGCACCTGCCGTCCGCTCCTAGCATTACAGCTAGGAGAAGATATCATCCTCAGGATCACGGTTCCACACTGAGCATTTCCTAGGCAATCACTTGCTAGCAACTATGTCCACTTAACACTTGGTCACTTTTGCGCGAGGTGCTAGTCAAAGACTAACTCCTGGGGCTTAGACCAACCAGTGTCTTCTTTATACTGTTCCTTAGTTGGACAACTCTGTGAGGAGCATCTAAGGCCAGATTGTGTAATTAGAATGAGGAATGAGCCTGGTACATATAGTCCTAGGCCTGGCTTCTAAGGTGTGTGGGTAGTGGCACTTTTGGGGTGGTCACTCCACACCACCTCACCAGTCCGCCAATTGGCGCATCCACTGACCGCCAAGTGGCGCACTCTCCTCATGCATGGAGAAATGTCTAAGAAACTTCCCCTGTGCTGGAAAGGTAAAAAAACCTTCTGCGCACATCAAGACTCGATCGTAGGACCTGTTGTTCCTAAGTCTAACATGCTATCCGTTGTGCTACACTTCTGGTGTCTCGCTTGGACTTGCACCACGAACAAGGTTTGGGGGACTTACTCCAAGGGAGCAGTGCATGCCCAACCTGTCTGTCAAGCCATAGCAGTGGCCATGGGGCATAGAAGAACAACAATCTCTCCCTTGCACTTTAGGCCACCTGCTGTGGTAATTTTCTTCGGCACGAGCCTGTAGCTCTAGGTTGTGTTTGTGCACGTCAACTTTCTTGGTCTTTTAGTTCTCATCTCTTGCATCCACCATGCCGACTCCTCGAGCACCTGCAACATGCAAGTCGCTGTCTAGCGGCTTTGTCAAGAAGTCCGCAAGCATTTTCTTCGTTGCGACGTGCTCCAGTTCCACGACACCCTTGGGGACAAGGTCACGTGAGTAGTGGTCCCAAATATCAATGTGCTTTGTACCCCGGGAGATCATGTCGTCCTCTGCCATAGCAATGGCACTTTGGTTGTCGATGCAGATGACCGTTGCTTCCTCTTGTGGTGCCTTGATCTCATCAAGCAAACTGCGAAGCCACTGCGTTTCCTTGCACACTTCAGAGAGTGCAATGTACTCTGCCTCAGCAGTAGAAAGTGAGACGCATTCTTGCTTCCTGCTTGCCCACGAGACTGCACCACCGTTGAGAAGACAGACAAACCCTGAGGTGGACTTCCTGTCATCAATCCGTCCTCTCCAGTCCGCGTCACTGTAGCATGTCATTCGCAGCAAGTCTGATCCTTCTAGACCTCCAAACCGAAGTCCGACGTGCCAAGTCTTTTTGAGGTAGCGAAACATTCGCTTCACAGCTTGCCAATGTTCTGGCCCAGGGTTGGCCACAAACCTTCTCACCTGACCCACCGCATAAGCAATGTCAGGTCGCGTTCCCACCATCGTGTACATGAGGCTCCCAACGGCGGACTGGTACGGAATGGTTTGCATCTCCCGTCGGTCTGCCTCATTGTTTGGTGACATGGAGGAGGAGAGCTTGCAGTCGGAGTGCATGGGGATGCTGACGGGTTTGCAGTCCTCCATGTTGTAGCGCTTCAAGAAGTCCATGATGTACTTGGTCTGGTTGAGCTCGATGGTGCCTGCTTTGCGGTTGCGGTGAACAGCAATCCCGAGGTAGTACTCCAGAGGTCCCATGTCCTTCATCTTAAACCTGCTGGCCAGATTTTTCTTGAGGTCCGTAAGGGCCTCTTGCGAGGAAGAACACATGATGAGATCGTCCACGTACAATGCCACGAGCAACAAGCCACGTTTGTCCTCCCGCACATAGACGCTGGGGTCATTCCTGCAATGTGCAAAGGAGATCTCAGCCATGAAGCTGTCCATCTCCTTGTACCAGATCCGTGGGGCCTGTTTCAGCCCGTACAACGCCTTCACCAGCTTGCACACCTTACCCTTGGGTGCTTTGACACCTTTCGGCACCTCCATTAGCACCTCCTTGCCATTTTTCAGGAGCTTGATCTCCTGACTCTAGCAGCACCAACCACTCTCCCTGTTTTGGAGCTTCTGTGGGATCAAGCATCTCTTCCTTGCCTGGTTTCCTTACGTCAAAGGTTACGTCCCGGCTGGTGATGAGTCTTCTTCCTGCCAGGTCCCACAGGCGGTAGGTCTTGTTGGCCGTCTCATAGCCCACCATGATGCATCTAGCTTGCCGGCACCCTCACCTGCCTGGACCTTTGCCCATGCGGTGCAGCCGAATACTTTCAGGTGTGATGCGTCCGGCTTCTTACCTGACCAAACTTCTCGTGGCGTCATCTGTTGCTTTCCCTTCTTCTTTCCGCGTCTGCCCAGAGCAGCCGCAGGAGTCAGGTTGACGAGATAGCATGCCGTTCTTGCCGCTTCCGCCCAGAACCGTGGTGGAAGCTTTGCATCAAAGAGCGTGCTACGCACCATGCCGAGGATGGTCTGATTCATCCGTTCGGCAACACCATTGCTCTGCGGCGTGTAAGGCGTTGTGGGCTGGTGGCTGATCCCATGTTGCCTCAACCAGCCCTTGCATGCCTCGTACTCTCCACCATTGTCGCCTCGCATCGCTTTGACTTTCTTTCCGATCTGCCGCTCCACCATGGCGACAAACTCCTGCAACTTTTCTCTGACCTCTCCCTTTGCTTTGAGGAAGAAGATCCACACCTTGCGGCTGTGGTCGTCTATGAAGGTCAGAAAATACTTGCTACCACCGTTTGACTCCGTGTGAAAGGGTCCGCACACGTCGGTGTGAATGAGGTCAAGGGCTGATTCTGCGCGGCGACCATTGCGCTCAAAGCGCGTTCGCTTGGTCTTGCCTTGGAGGCAAGGTTCACACAGGCTGCCACACCCAACCGCATCCTTCTTGCAACCATCCATGCCACGGACCAGCTGTTGTTGCTGGATGACTTGGAGCGTGCTGTTTGCCGCATGCCCAAAACGTCTATGCCACAGATCAACGTCTTCGTCTTTTGCGGCAGAGGATGCTTTTTCAGTTTTCGTTGGTGTGCTCTCCTGCGTGGGTGTCGAGACCACTGCCTCCGTTGCACCCGCATGACCCTCGTTTTCCCACGTACTCGGACACTGCCGTGTACGTCAGGTCGTCCTCCTTCCAGCCGCCCATCACGGTGATCATCGGGCTCCAGCTCTCCGGTAGCGCCATGAGGAGAATCATGGCTTGCATGTTCTCGTCAAGGTCCCAGTTCATCTGGCGAGCCTCGCCAAGGAGTCCTTCAAACTCCTGTAGGCAATCGGGGATTGATTCGCCCTCATTCACCCGCATGCTGATTAGCCATTGTAGGATGAATAATCTGTTCGCGAGGGAGGTGGATTGGTGCACGCGCTTGAGCTTGTCGTAAGCTTCAAAAGCCAGCGTGTATCCGGCAATGATGGGAACATACTTCTTAGCAATCGCGTTGCTTAGGAATGACATCACAATATCATTTCGATCCATCCATGCCTCATGCTGGGATGTGCCTTCCGCGGGAACCTGCTCCTCTCCCTTCAGTAGTTTGATGAAGCCGCACACTTTCATCGCCAGCTCGAACTGCCATCTCCAAAGGGGGAATTCAATCCCCTCAAAAATGGGGATTCCTCCCAAGGGTCCAAAACCTTGCGGCAGTGACGTAGCACTCACATTTGCTCCAGTGGTCTGCCCTGTG
>SZWC01003292.1:80705-95865 GCA_023375785.1 Penium margaritaceum | reverse complement strand
GAGACTGGAGTAGTACCACGTCAATGACACGACCAATAGTCAGGTGAAGGAATATTGAGCTTTGACCAGCCCTTGAGTTTCGGACTGTCCCGCACACACACTAACTTTCCAGGTTACGCATGTGCAGAGTTAAGTAAAATGTAGGTAAGGATTCAATACTGCACAAATAGCACAAAATGTACAATGTGCACAATGTATACATCACTTGAAGCAAAGGTATAATTAAGGAGTGTCAAGAAATTGTACATGTTAAAGTAAATTGTATGATATTTTCAGTGAACCTTGTTGTGAATAAATGGAAATGATTTCGTCATCATGTCGATGACCTGATTCGCTACTCTCCTTCAACGGGGCTACTAGATGACACCAAGATACAGCTGAGTAGTTCATTTAAGATGAAGGACATAGCTCCTCTTGAAGTTTACATTGAAATTGCCATAAAGAGTGACAAAGAAACAGGTAACATCAACCTGAACCAGGAAAACTACATCGACTCCATCCTCAAATGTTCTAAAATGGCAGATTGCAATCATGTAAGCACACCCATGTGCTCAGAGTGCAAGCTCTCCACGTCAATTTCCCCATTCAACGAAGCTAGACTGATATGCTAGGCATTCCATATCAGTCTGGAGTGTGAAGTCTGATGTATTCCATTGTCGTGACCTGACCAGATATAGCCCATGTTGTTGGGCAGGTGAGACGGTTTGTGACCAACCAAGGTCCACAGTATTGGCAGGTTGTGAAGCGCATCACGAGCTACCTTAAGGGGATGTAGCATGTGGGGCTCTAGGTTGGAGACCTTGCTAGATCTGTGTCACTTTGTCTCATGTGCTATACTAATGCTGATTGGGGACGCAGGATAGACAACAGGAAATCCACCTCAGGCTTCATGTGTATGCCGAATGGAGGTTTTTTCAGTTGGGTGAGCGACAAGCGAGACTGTGTCTCTCAGCCAACAGCTAAAGCCGAGTACATCGCCATGGAAGAGGTGTGTAAAGATATGCAATGGCTAACAGTTTTCTAAATGACATGAAGATACCACAGGCAATGGCAGCAACTATCAAGATTAACACCCTGAGCGCTATTGACATGTCCAAGAAACCAGCCCTCTCCAGACATACAAAGCACATTGAAATTTTCCACTGCTGTGCTCGGGATTTGATCTGCAAGCACTTACTTGAGCTTGAGTATGTTGGTACAAAGGTGAGCCGGGCCTACATCCTCACAATGGCACTGGATAAGGATCTCCAATGGGTGGGTAGGCAAGGTATTAAAATGGTCAAAGCAGGTGACGAAGACTAGCTATGGCTGCTGACGCAAGGTGCAAGGGAGAGTTTTTCTGAATATATTTACCCCTTGTTCACTACTGTAGGAAGGATCAGAATCGTTCTGCCCCTTCTGGAAGTATGACCCCTGGATCCATTGTCGGCTGACTCACTTATGCTCTCTCTCCTGTGAGATATGACCTGTGAGATTACCATGTCGGTGAATGGTTAATTTGAACATTTTGCTGATATCACCAGGTGAGAGCTCAAAAGTTTAATCCTGGCCCCATGCACATCTTGGCTGCAAAAGAAGATACTAAGAAAGAAAGTCTGTAGGTTCTTGGAAGCTACATGGTTGGTCTGCCGCCATGGCATTGGATGCTTATGTGTTCAGTCCACAGTGCTTATGTGTTCAGCCCACAGTTCCAGTCTATTTGTGATGTGGCTTGCTCAAGCCATTGCTGGACTGTGCTTTTCATTTCTAGGACTGGACAGACATCTATAAAAGGACTTGTCTTGCATGCTGATCAATCAACCATGACTTGATGCTCTCTTAAGGATTGACAACTTTAGCTCTTCTTGAGGTGTAATGTTTTTGATTTAGTACTATGGAAGGTGAAGTATATGTCTGATTCATTTTGGGGTGCATACCACATACCTGTAAAGGAATAATGTGTAAGAACCCTCTGTGATATTTTTGGCTCTGCGGCTTCTCTTCCAGAGGTTGTTAGCTCAGTAGCTAAAAGTTCTTGGAAAGTGACCCTCTTACGGTGGAGCTTTTCTTGGTGGTGTCTTTGGATGGGTGGGAGGCCTTTATGACAGGGGCATCTTGAGGCCATCGTGCTCCTCGACTGGTGCTTCTTGATGGGTGCTTTTGGATGGGTGCTTCTGAAAGGATGCTCTTGGATGGGTGCTTCTGTCAGGTGCTACAGGTTGGGCGGTTCCTACTAGGTGTTCCTGGGGGAGTGCCGCCTGCATGAGTGCCACTGGTGCAGCTTGGCTCTTGAGTGCTACCCGAGGGGCTGCAGGTAGTCCATGCTCCTACCACTCTGATGCTCCAGCTATGCCAACAGCTCAGGCCTTCATGCACGAGGGTATCTTGTGAATGGTGCTCCTGACGATGGTGCTCCTATTTCTTAATTATTTCAAGGAGCCCTGTGGTGGTTGTGGCTTGCATTGTGGTGTTTGTAAATTCTACATGTGACATCTACCCTTGCTTGCACTATCTTATTAAAGTAGTCTACACATGATTACTCTCCCTTACAATGCCTAGTTTAGTCCTAGCTTACTTTTTCTCTAACTTTCCCTATTGGACCATGCAGGTTAGGGTTTCTGCGAGACATACGTTTACTTGTATGTTCAATGTCGGGCATGTTTTTTCCAATTTATTTTAGCGACGCTGAGATGCTCAGATGCTGCAAAAATTTCATAAACCGCACAATAATTTGTGCGTCAATTGTTGCGGTGCTGACATGGACATGTGTCAGAAGAATGCAATGAGTGGGAACAGTACTAGCAGAAGTAGGTAGAAGAAGCGGACCTTGCGTGAGCACGTCAGCGGAATGATGGAGACAGAAAATACTGAAGGTATCTCGAGGAGTTAGTCGCAGAAGGCTTGGAGAGGAGAGAGGAGAAAAACAAAGATGTGCGGTAGACAGGAAACCAGTGAGAGAAAGTACAAGCGGAGCAAGTGTGAGAGGTTGGTGGATGTTGCAAAAAGAGGAGAAGGTGACGGAGCGAGGAGGCAAGTGAGGAAAATGGATGGTGAAGACTGAGCGAGCAAAGAGGGAGCGGAGCGGGGACACGGCGACAAAGCCGTGGAACCAAAGGCAAACAGGATGAGCAGAATTGTTCTGGTTAACTTGAGGGAATGAACATCCTCGGTATATGTAAGCAGAACACGGCAAAACTTTATAGCAACGGCTTCTTTCCGCTAACCGGACGCGGGTGACACATGTCACATTGTTAGGGGATGACTTGACTTTGTCGGTCGAACGGTCATATACCAGTTGATCCGTTAGTCAAGGTGATTCGGTCACGGACCTGAACCGTTATTGGGAAAGGAGTTCTTTGACTGCACTTGCGCACAGATTAAGGTTCTTGTGAGATGTCTAACACCCCCCTTGAAAGTGACGAAGTGCACTTTTGTAGTCTGAGGTCTGCCCAGATGACGCATCCGCCTTTGTCATGGATTAGTGATTTGAGAATGTGGGGAGAGCTAGTGGTCTGGGCAGAAGGTCAAGAGGTGGGACGTCTGGGATCTCTGGAAGATCTTCTATGGAGATTTTCTCTGGTTGGTTTGTTCTCCACCATCATCCCTTGCATCGTATGCATTCTCGGTGTATGTCTCCCATAATTCCAAAGATTTCATTGGTGCGGCGATCATAGGACCGAAGAATGGGGTGGAATGGGCGGTCAGTGGTGAGGTACAGGATGACCAAGGCTTGGTACTCGACAAGGAAGTAGTCGTCCCAGTACAGATGAATGTTGAGATTGGAGAGGTCAACGTGGAAGTAAGCTCTTTCCTTGTTGAAAATATCCCATAGTTCGAGGTCGTCAAAGCTTACGTCCGCATGTAGTTCCATTGCTGCAAGCCAAGCGTCATAATTGGCTTCTCCCACCTCGTTGAAATGGAGAATCGGAATCTTGTGAGAAATTTCGACTATCCCTTGCTTGATTGGTTTACCCCTCCTCCACCAGTGGTGACGAGGTTGTTGAGTCAAGTTAGCTGCTACATTGCTGGAAGACATGTGGAAGGGTTCCGAGAGTGCTGGTTGCTAGGAGAGTCTTGGTGACGAAGTGTGATACTCCAAGATTCGAGGATAAAGAGGTGATGAGGTCTGAAGCCTTGTGGATCCGGGAGCCAACATGAAGGAGAGGATGTTTCTGTTTGATGCACAGGAGTCAGATGACTGAGTTGTGGTGCTTGAGGATGGGCGAGTTCTTGTACTGAGCGGTTGATTAGAAGAAAGGACTGAGTGAATGCTGAGGATTTGGGGGCAGCGGGGGGAATACATGCACTGAACAAGTTTTTGGCGTGGGCGCAGGTCGTCGCGAAAATGGCGATGTGACCGGGTGGATCCGTTTGCCGAGCGGAGGATGATGTAAGAAGTAAAGTAACGACTGATGGCGGAGTGGGCGCAGGGGCGGAACCTCGTGTGCTGCTGAATAGAGGGATAGAATGCGGCAAGGGGAAGGCAGGTGTCAATGTGCCACAAGAAATCTGCTGCCTGCGTGGGTGCAGGCTGCTACGAGACCGGCAGCTAGCTCGTGCAGATCCTTGTGCTGGCCACAGATGCTGAAGACTGCTGACGACGAAGAGGTGGAGGATGATAGCAGAATCTGGGCGCAGGAGCTAGCCGCGTGCGCTGCGAACAGTTTGGCATGGGTGCAGGTTGTCGCAAGATTGGCAATGCGACCGGGTGGATCCTTGTGCCGAGCGAAGAACGATGCTAGAGGCGGCAGAACGACTGATCACGGAGTGGGCGCAGGGGCAAAAGCACGTGCGCTGCAGTAGTTTTCGGCGTGGGCGCAGGTTATCACGAGAACGGCGATGCGACCGGGCGGTTCCTTGTGCCCAGCTGATGATAAAAGTGGGTGAAAGATGCCAGATTGGGATTGATGGCATGGGCGTAGGGGCGAAACCTCTTGTGCTACAGAAGATGAAGATAGGTGAGCTGAGAGAGATGAAGAAGCTGAGGGCGATGATGATGAAGTAGATGGGGCTGATGAGGAGGATGAAGAGGGTGCAGACGTTGCCTAAGTAGGTAATTAATGATGGAAGAAGAAGAGGAATGCAGGATTTGAGGCTGCTGAGCGGAGACGCGGCAGAGTGAAGAGGAGTAGTTATTGGAGATGAAGCAGGCAGAGACAAAGGCTGATGCAGCAGAAAGGGTCCTCTGATATCAAGAGAGTGATGGCTTGTGCCCCCAGTTGGCCCGAGACATGGGCAGGAAGACTGGTGGTGTCCGATATTCTGATTACGACAGGAAGATTGCTGCAGCGAGAGGGAGTTGTGAGGTGAGCAGCGATGTCAGTTTGCGGATGTCAGGAGAGTGACGGCTTGTTCCCCGGTTGGCTCGAAGCATGAGCAAGAAGACTGGTGATGTCCAATGTCCTCATGGCAGTCTGCAATCGGCTGCATCTGACAACATGAGGTGGTGATGCGGAAGGGTAGCTCAAGGAGATCACGGTAGTGAGGTTGGGGTAGATGGAGTAGATGGAGTGGATGAGCAAGACAAAGATGCTCATGGGTAGGTTACAAGTGGCAGGAAGCCTCGAGGAAGATGGCAACAGGTCGCGGCTCGAGAGCGGTCTGCAACTGTTCACGATGACGAATTACCAAAATTTGGCCACGGGCACAGATTGGGCTTAGGGCTTGGTTAGGAGAAACGAGAAGTCGTTAAAGCTTTGACAAGCAGTCAAAGCAGTGCTGCTGACATCAGCTTTTGGCGAAGCTAAGCGATGTAAAGCAGTGGTGGGGGCGGCAGAGAAATGCTGGCCAGAGGAGCGAAGTAATTGTAGCAGTGGAGCAATGACTGGGTCACGGGACACCAGGTGATGTTGCCTGACACTCTGATACCATGTCAGAAGAATGTAATGAGCAGGAACAGTAATAGCACAAGAAGATGGAAGCAGTGGACCTTGCGTAAGCACGTTAGTGGAATGACGGAGACAGAAAATACTGAAGGTATCTCGAGGAGTTAGTCGCAGAAGCGTTGGAGAGGAGAGAGGAGACAAATAGAGATGTGCAGTAGAGAGGAAACCAGTAAGAGAAAGTAGAAGCGGAGCGAGTGTGAGAGGTTGGTCGATGTTGCAAAATGAGGAGAAGGTGACGGAGCGAGGAGGCAAGTGAGGAGAATGGATGGCGAAGACTGAGCGAGCGAAGAGGGAGCAGAGCGGGGACACGGCGACGAAGCCGCGAAACCAAAGGCAAACAGGATGAGTAGAACTGTTCTAGTTAACTTGAGGGAATGAACATCCTCGGTATATGTAAGCAGAACAGGGTAAAACGGTATAGTAACGGCTTCTTTCCGCTAGACGGATGCGGGTGACACATGTCACATTATTAGGGGATGACTTGAATTTGTCGGCCGAACGGTCACATACCACTTGATCCGTTAGTCAAGGTGGTCCGGTCTCGGACCTAAACCATTATTGAGAAAGGAGTTATTTGACTGCAGTTGTGCATGGATTCAGGTTCTTGAGAGATTTCTAACAACATGTTCAGTGTCACCTCTCTCAAGGCAACACAGACATGTTCCAAATGCATAGCCAATCTGGCTCCGCATTAGGAATATCACAGACCTCATTCGCTTGATGGACAGCGCAATCCATACATTTTCATGGCTTTGGAACATCGTCGTGGTTGACGTCTCTAAGGTGCAGCCTGATATAAGGGTCATTTACCGAAGCTCATTCGTGTCACTTTTCATGCTAAATTTTCATATTCAGTCACCACGATCCCCTCCTCAACACCAACTCCTTCACTTGGATTTTTCCTCATAGCTCTCAAGAGCCCTGCCGCCTCAAAGTTCTCCGGTGCTCTATCTCCTCACAGTCACGTGGGAACCCCAAATCCCCTTAGGACCAAGTTTCATGCCCCCCCTCCTCCTCACAAACCCAAGGGCCCCCCATCTCATCCACCTGCCCTCTACTCTCTTTCCTCCATCATCCTCCCCCGGAACTATTGGACAAAATCGTCTTTGAAGTCAAACTAGATGAACCATTTGACCCAAAAACAATCATGTGTTTTCATGAGGACATCGTTGAAATACACTGGAATGAAGGCAGGCGCAATGGTTGTGCTGCTGATGAAGAGGGAGGACGGAAACCTCCACGTATGAGGATGGAGGTAAGTTCCTTATTCCAACAAGGAGGAGACCGGTGAAGGCTGAATAGCGCACAATGGAGGTGGCACAACTTCTTAGAGCCATGGGTGAATAAAAGGGGCAGGACCATTTAGAGGTCCTCCTCAAGGAAAACATGGAGAAATGCATTGTTCATGACCATGTAGTGAAACTCCCACTATAAGTGAGCTATGAAGTGGAAGACAACGCAGCTCGTCGTGAATTGGTTGTCAGGGACATAGGTATCACCGAATTGACTCCAAGGATCTGGGAGTAGCATTTGGCGGTGAGACAGGATTTGTACCAGTCGAGGGAACCTACTGAGGTAAAATCCTTACGGAGGACCCACTTTGCCTTAATCACCGTACAACCATGGGCAAGATCAGAGAGCTCAAGCACATCATGCTCGGTGAGCGTAGCTAGATCCACAACACAAGCCATGTGCAAGAAAATGACGCCTGCACAAGCAAAAGTGTTTTGAAGGGTGAGGGTCGGAACCGTCAAGGGGTGGATGGGGAGAGGAAGTGGGCAGGTACGACATGACCGCAAGAGCACAAGTAGAAATCACATGACCAATAATGAACTGGTAGTCAGTGCAGGCATCCATGGCGTAGGAAAAACTTAAGGTGAAAGATGTGACGACCATGGGCATGTCACGGTTGGAAGTTTTACAAGTGAGGGGTGCAGGATGCTCAGGACGAGGTCACCTAGGACGTTGGTGGAGAAACAAGGTACATGGTAGCGGGGGACGACGGGTCACAAGGGAGAATCAGGAACGAAAGTGGAGCCGGAAGGAAAAGTGCAGAGAAATATGTGGGCATGGGGGGAAGAACAAGAAAGGGCTCTCACAGAGATGAAGTTAGGGGCAAAAGTGGTTGCGTAGAGAAAAGCGGCGGTATGGAGGGTGGGAGAGACATAGAGGCCAATGAGGGAGGTGAGGGAGGGGCCGGGTGAGTGGGGGGAGAGAAGAGGGGATATGGTGAGGAAAGGAGAAAGCGGGAAAGGAAGAGGAGGGAACGAATGTGGTGTGGGTGCTGGTAAGAGGTCAGGGGGAATTTCTGGAGAGGGTAGCTGCACAGACGGAGACATAGGCACGGGAGAGGTGGAGGTGACATTGCAGTCAAAGGCTGAGGCAAGGAAGAGGGGAGAGGTGCAAAGGTCTATGAGGGGGATGAAGGTGCAGCAGGATGCATGGGGGAGGCTGGAGGTGATGGTGCGATAGAAGAGGCGAGTGGGCATGTGGGAAGAGGAAAAGGTGCAGGGAAAGGTGAAGGCACTTATGGAGACGTAGGCAGAGGCGCACGTACAGGTGGCAACGAGGGGAACCAAATAAGCTCAGGGAATGAGGAAACAAGGGAGAATGACGTGGGAAAATCCACCATGGAACAGCATAAGGACATAGAGGAAGAGGGAGATGGGGAAGGGGAAGAAGGAGAGAGGAGGATAACTCAAGGATGTGTGCTGTGTGTGAGCTTGTGTGAGAGGAGACAGGCAATCATGGAGGGGTGTCCAGGATGGGACGAGAGGGGGGAGGGCTAGAGGGAGAGGTAAGGGGAAGCTGGGATGGGAGGGATGGGAGATGGCTCCGGAGAGGGGACAGGAGGGGAAGGGAGGGAGGGAGGAGAAGGAAGGATGGGAGGGGGAATCCACGTAGCATGTTCACGTATCCAAGAAGAGAAGCGAGCAGAGGTACCAAGGAGGAAAATTACACCAGGGGTGTGTGGGCGAGGAGGGGAAGCATGGGGAGAGGGAGTGGAGATTGAAGGGAAATGGAAGGGAGGATCAGGAAGGGAGGAGAGAGGTTCTCACGAACAAGGACACTGAAGAGAGGGACGAGGGACGGGGGAGATGGGCGACAAGTGAGGAGGGTAGACAGGGTGAAATTCCAGTAATGAGGACAAGATCACTCACTTGACCACCGGAGGAGAGAGGAAATGGAGGGCCATCCTCCCAAACATCCTCAATGGAGAGGAGAATGGGGTCCGGGCAGCAACCGGGTGGGGCCCACAGGGAGAGCCAATCACTTGGGCAACAGTGGGAGCACTTGGCACGGGGAGAGGGTCAGGAGGGAAGGAAGGCATGGGCATGGGAGACAAAACGAGGGCAGGAGGACAGGAGACAAACGACAGGCTGCCACAATGATGAGATGGGGGTAAGGGAGGTGGAGGGGGCACAGGAGGCATGGGAGACGAGGAGGCGCATGGGACGCTGCAGGCGCGGGCGGCATAAGATGCAGAGGGGGTGAAGGCGGGGGCGGTGGTGCAGGAGGCAATGAAGACGAGCCCTTCCCCCTTCTTGGCATCAGGAAGGTGAGGTGTTGGAGAATAGAGATGGGTCAGAATTCTCTGGCTTGGAGGAGGATGAGCAAGAGGAGTAGTGGAATTGGGGTGGGAACCTGGATTCACCGGAGCAAGTCTTGGGGAGGGAGGATTGGCAGGTAAAGTAGAGGGAAATTCAAGAGAGTATGGCTGCCTCGCGGACATCTCAGCATGAGAGCTGGCTCTGTGGTTGGCAGACAGGGTGCACTAGAGAGAGGAAAGAGTAAGAGGTAGTAGTAGGGAGTGGAGGGTGGCAACAACCAAAACAGCTACTACAACAGGAGTAGCACATGCAGCAACAACACTAGCAACACCTACAGCAGTAGTGACAACAGCAAAAAAAACATTAGTAGTACCAGCAGCAATACCAGTTGTAACACTAGCACCACGAGTAGTAGCAGACGGAAAGGAGGGGGAAATTTTGTGGGGGGTTTTACGGATGGGTGTAGGGGGAGGAACTGATGGAGCGGGAAAAGGTGGAGTGACCCGCGGAGGAGACGTAGCCGATGGAGAGACAAAGGGATGGGAGGAGAGAGAGGAATATGGGAGGGTAGAGTGAAGAATGGTGGTGGCAAGGACAGGAGGTAGAGGAGGGGGGGCGGGAATCATTGGAGGAGGCTGGGA
The DNA here is from genome assembly GCA_023375785.1 of Penium margaritaceum. Taxonomy (NCBI): domain Eukaryota; kingdom Viridiplantae; phylum Streptophyta; class Zygnematophyceae; order Desmidiales; family Peniaceae; genus Penium; species Penium margaritaceum. The sequence continues at coordinate 85,809 of SZWC01003292.1, read as the reverse complement.
AGGAAGTGATACACAAGAGTGCATAAGACCGTGCGTAATGTAACTTGTGGCAGAGTTCACGGGAAGGAGACAATGGTCATTGCAGAAGGTGTTGTAAGGCATCTGCTCAAATAAGCGAGCATGAAAAAACTTGACAATGCAAAAGGTGAGTGGATTCCATAAGCAATACACACAAGAGCGAGGAGCGACCTCAAGAGTGACACACAGTCGGCTGGATGGATCAAGCCTGCCAGACCAGGAGGGAAGAGCAAGAAATACAGTGGCCATGGTATCCCACACCACATCCTGACTGAGCTCAGCTCAACGACCAAAGAAGAGTCGGGGGCAAGGGTATCTGGATCAAAAACCACGTATGGTAGTGAGTTGCCTTAGACCAAAAGGTCCGCCCACAGTCAAGGCTTCTAACCTCAGCCATCATAATGTGCATGCCCTCGATAAGCGTGCAATTATAGCATTTGGCTACCCACTTCTGTTGTGGCACATAGAGGGAAAAGAGTTCATGAAAGACACCCTCATGGTCAAAGAAATTATTGTTTCTACCAGAGAAATAATCCCACCGATCATAGTGAAAGTGGAGGAGCTAGTGATGGCTGTATCTCCAAACAAATGCGTACCGAGTCTGGTCTTGGCAACCTCACTCTTCACTCAGAGAAAGAACATCCACGTGAAGAGAGAGTAGTCATGAATCAGGCTGAGGATGCACGTGACATACTCACAAAGTGACTCGTGTTGGAGAGGTCCAAGGATTTCAGCATGGATGAGGTCAACCGGAGCGTACATAGGGATGAGGAGAGAGATGACTGACAATGAATCTTGCTGACAGGAAAGAAGGTGCAATCCATGATGGACGTGTCACGGAACGAGGGGTCAGATGGACTATATGCGTATAGAGCATGCAAGAGAGGTAACCGTAGTGGAAGGGAAGTGGTAAAGGCGGTCGTGAAGGAGATAAAAGTGAGCACAGCAAGAAAGAGTGACAAGCAAAAAAAAATCGTTGCCATGGGTAGAGACAGAGTGGGGGCCAAGGATGTGATGCATGCCCTCGCCAAGGGGGCGATGGGTACGAAGGACAATGCCTCCACTGGCCTGATTGGCAACAGCAACAAGACCACACAGGTAGGTGATGGAGAAAACATAGACATCGAGAGCAAGGATGGAGAGGAGGGAGAAGTCAAGACTAGGAACATGGAGGATGGAGGATGGGACAAGTGATGGACAAATTGTGCTGACACCTAGGACATGTAGAGGGATACCATCACCTGTGTACACAACAGTGATCATGGAGACACGGCTGAACAACGTGACTAGCTTGTGAACAGGACACATGTAATTAGCAATGGTGCCATTGACAACCCGAGACAAGGAAAGAACATGCGCAGTGACAGAGAGAATGCAGTAAGCCATAGTACATGAAGAATTGTTGGCAAACAAAGAATCCGATGAATGGAAGAGTAGAGAAATTGAAAGAGAGGCAGGAAAACAGGTAGGCCTAACAGAGACAATTTATCAGGAGGCCGTGAACCACCAAGGATGCCCTTCGCAAGAACACAACAAATAAGGGAAATCATGGCATCCTTGGTGAGGGGGAGAGCGACAGTGGAAAGAGGCGGTGGACTGGCAGGAGCGGTGATGAGAACACCCCTAGGGGGTCTAGCCAGAGGGGGTCCAGAAGGAGCACTGCATGCACGTCCATGGAGGAGAGCACGTTGGTGAGCAATTTGCTCACCAAGGTAGGGAACTGGAGGAAGGGGACATGCATCATGATGATGACCGACGATGTCACAGTCCTGGCAGGTGGGCAGGCAAGGGTCGCCCCTGTTTCCATCATCACCACCACCAGGTGGGACACGAACTACGAGGGCATGGGCAGGCAGAGGATGGAGGATGCCAAGCAATACACTAGAGAGGACCGGCGCAATGATGGTTGTGGAAGGCTGGGAAGCACTCTGAACGGTCCGAAGACCATCAAGGAGGACGGACCAAAATTTGCTTAGGGTCTTATATGCAACCTGCACGGTGAGGTCAAAAGGGAAGGAGGTAAGAGTGCCAAAAAACGCAGGGCCAAGCCCAGAAATGACATATGACAAAATCCTGATCAGTCAAAAAGGTGCTTGAAGGGAGAAGATCACTCTGGAGGAGCTCATTGCAACCCAAGTATGCCCAAAGAGACTCATTGGGGTGATGAGAGAGAGCACAAAGGTGGGCAAGGTTTGAGGCGATGGAGCAAAGTGTTAGATACTGAGCTAACCACCTCTGGCAGAGAAGCCGTGAAACTGAAAATATCACAAAGGTTTTTACACCTTCTTCCTTTTATGACATGTGTCATGCACCCCAAACTTAAAAATACACTTCACCTTCAAGAGTACTAACGCCTTAGCATTACATCTCAAGAAGAGCTCAAGTCGTCAATACGCAAGAGAGCATCAAACAAGGGTTAGTTGATCAGCATGCAAGACAAGTTCTTTTATAGCTTTCTGTCCAGTCCTAGAACTCGAAAGTCAATTCCTGGGAAGTGGCCTGAACCAGCCACATTACCAATAGACTTGCACTGTGGGCTTGACACATAAGCATCCTATTGTCAAGGTGACAGACTAACCATGTAGTGTCCAAGAATTTACGGAATTTCTTTCTTGGAAGCTTCCATAGCAAACCAGATGTGCATGGGGTCAGGATCGAACTCATGACTTCTCACTTGGCCAAATCAACAAAATGGCCAAGGTAACTACTCACCCACATGGTGTACTCACAGGTCATATTTCACATGAGACAGAGCATAGTTCAGTCACACTACAACGGATCCAAGGGTCATACTGTTGTTCTTTTATGGCCCCTGGCCACTGGTATAGCTTGACAGAAAGGTTGGGCATGCACTGCTCCCTTGGAGTAAGTCTCCCAAACCTTGTTTGTGGTGCAAGTCCAAGCAAGACACCAGAAGTGTAGCGCAACGGATAGCATATTGGAGTTAGGGACAACAGGTCCTACGATCGAGCCTTCATGTGCGCAAGAGTTTTTTGACCTTCCTGCACAGGGGAGAGTTTCTTAGACATTTCTCCATGCATGAGGAGAGTGCACCTCTTGGCGGTCAGTGGATGCCCCAATTGGCGGACTGATGAGGTGGTGTGGAGTGACCACCCCAAAAGTGCCACTACCCACACACTTAAGAAGCCAGGCCTAGGACTATATGTACCGGGCTCATTCCTCATTCTAATTCCACAATCTGGCCTTAGATGCTCCTCACAGAGTTGTCCAACTAAGGAACAGTATAACGAAGACACTGGTTTGTCTAAGCCCCAGGAGTTAGTCTTTGACTAGCACCTCGCGCGAAAGTGACCAAGTGTTAAGTGGACACAGTTGCTAGCAAGTGATTGCCTAGGAAATGCTCAGTGTGGAACCGTGATCCTCAGGGTGATATCTTCTCCTAGCTGAAATGTTAGGAGCGAACGGCAGGTGCTATTGTGTCGGCCCTGTTTTCTAGTCCGTTTGCCTCAGGCCGGTTGACAAAGGGTTATGGGCCCACACTGACCAGTTGTAAGGCACGCTTCGCTCAACTCTGGTACTCTCTCTCCAGGTGCGCACATCAGCTCCATCAGCTCCATCAACTTCTTCTGTTTTATCAGCCGCAACGGCTGAACTTGCACCGAGCATGCAGGGACCAAGGACAAGCTCTGCCCTTGGAGGCACGACCCTTCGTTCCCAACCAGGACACGCTCTGCACTTGGAGGCAAGACCCTGGGTGTGCTAGTGTGATCTGACTTCTCTATTTGCAGGCAAACATCGGCTAGAGGGGGAAGCAACGGAACTGCACCTTTAAACCGGTAGTAGACATCAGCTAACATCAGCCTACATTGGCCTCAACGCAGCAGAGACACGGGAAGCAGATAAGGGCAACAAAAATGGTTGACCCATCAGGAGGAGTGGAGGCTATCGCAGGGAAGTCCTCAAACTCAACAGTGGCTACCACAGGCAGACCACTGGAGCAAATGTGAATGCTACGTCACTGCCGCAAGGTCTTGGACACTTGGTAGGAATCCCCATTTTTGAGGGGATTGACTTCCCCCTTTGGAGATGGCAGTTTGAGCTGGCAATGAAAGTGCGAAGCTTCATCAAGTTACTGAAGGGAGAAGAGCAGGTTCCCGCGGAGGGCACACCCGAGCATGAGGCATGGATGGATCAAAATGATATAGTCATGTCATTCCTCAGCAACGCGATAGCCAAGAAGTATATTCCCATCATTGCGGGGTACACACTGGCTTCGGATGCTTTCGCCAAGCTCAAGCGTGTGCATCAATCCACCTCCCTCACAAACAGATTATTCATCCTACAACGGCTGATCAGCATGCAGGTGAATGAGAGGGAGTCTATCCCTTCTTTCTTACAGGAGTTTGAAGGACTCCTCGGTGAGGCTCGCCAAATAAACTGGGACCTTGATGAAAATATGCAGGCCATGATCCTCCTCATGGCGCTACCGGAGAGCTGGAGCCCAATGATCACCGTCATGGGTGGTTGGAAGGAGAATGACCTCACATACACGGCAATGTCCGAGTACGTGCGGAACGAGGCCACCCGTCGCAGCGGCAGTGAGGCTAACTTCTCAGCCTATGCCGCACGCTACAATGGCCGCGGGAGCAAAGGGTCGGCCTCTGGTCAGAAAGGAGGCAGCGGAAGCGGTGGTGGCGGAGGCAACAATGGCAGCAAGGCTCCCAAGCGACAGGGCAACTGCCGCAACTGCAGCAAACCTTGGCACTGGGCAAGAGAGTGCAGTGCCAAAGAAGGAAGACGTTGTAAGCGGTGGGAACAAAGGCAGCAAAAAGGGTGGCAAAGAAGCCACCAACATGGTGGCACAGAGCACGCCTCTGGCAAAAGGACCGGCGCTGCTCAGGCCGGGAGCTTTCGGGCTCGACTCCAGCACCGATCATCACTCTAGCAACGACCAGGCTGCATTTGTCTCCATCGCCCCCACCAATCGGCGGTTCAGATGCGCGAACGGTAGCGTTGTGAACGCAAAGTTGAGAGAGAGAGAGAGAGAGAGAGAGAGAGAGAGATAGAGAGAGAGATGGAGAGATAGAGAGAGAGAGATAGGGATAGAGAGAGATAGATAGATAGA
>SZWC01003292.1:67441-79726 GCA_023375785.1 Penium margaritaceum | reverse complement strand
GGGGGGGGGGGTCCTAGAGTTCCCTATGGGTGGGGCAAGTAGGTTGCAAAGGTTGACCGGCCTTTCTAGGGGCAGGGACCCCGGGCACAGTGAGCCAAGCAAGAAAGGGACGGTGGGGGGGAGGGGGAGAGGAGGGACTGGCTAGAGGCCGCAGACAATGCACGGGGTCGGAGGCCCATGGTCCAGGGGGGGCAAGCATGGGCCACAGCCCAATGCCTCGGGCTGAGCTAAAACCACACTAGCCTAGAGCTTAGAGAATAAAGCCTAGAGCTTAGAGGCTAGAGCTAAAGAGCTGGGGGGGAAAGGGCCAAGAGCAGACAGATTGGAGCCCGCGGCTGAGGTTGAGGGGCGAGGGTGATGGCCAAGAGCCTGTGTGCAGGTCCGAAAGCCAGAGAGGAGGACAGAGGCCGATGGGCAAGGCTGGGATTCAGTGAGAGGAGAAATGAACCTGCAAAGAGAAAAATGGGGAAATGGTTAGTTGGATTACGAATAAATAAAGAAAAAAATATTACAAAAACAAGGGAAGGAAAAGATGGAGTGATAGGGAAGAAAAGAAACAAATGGAGGGCAGGGGAAGCAGAGATGAGAGCAAGAATTGACGGGTTGGACGGGGGCTGAAAAAATGAGGGAGGGAGATGGGGGAAAATGGGAGGGGGGAGGGGGGGGGGAGGGGGGAATGACAACAGAACCCCGAAAGGGGCATACCTGGGGCAGAGCAATGCAGGGGGCGGTCGACAAGGGCACGGCAGGGACAACAGTGGCAGCGGCAATGGTGGCAATGACAATGGCAACAGAAGACCCTGATGGTGCGGCACGACCATGACGAGATCGCATGGCGTCAACGCAGGACGGAAGCAGCCAACGCCGGAGGTGGCGGTGACAGCAAAAGCCCCCAGTCCCAAGACCAACGGCTGATGGCGACGCTGGTGGCAGAAAAGATGGCGACGACAAGGAGCACGCTGGCAATGAGATGAAGACGGAGAAGGAGATGGCAGCAGCCAGGTACCGTCGATGTTAGCAGTGATGCCGGCGGCGGCGGTGAAGACAATGAAAGTGGAAACAAAGGCACTGGGATCCACAGGCCCAGTGATACCATATTGAACATGGCCGTAGTAGCAGGGGCAGGTGACAGAGTTAGGAGAGGAGAGGGAAGTTGGACGGGAGAGGGGGCTCTTTGGTTTGTGAGGAGGGAGCACGACACTATGCCACAACGGGGGTTGTGGTTCTCATGAGACTGTGAGGAGCGAGGGGTCTTGAGAGCTGTGAGAGGGGAGGGCTCTTGAGAGTTGTGAGGATGAATTAAGGTGAGGGAGTTAGCATCGGGGAGCGGATTGAGGTGAGAAAATATGAACATTTAAAATGAAAAGTGAAAGAAATGAGCTCTGGTTCCGGATACCTGTCTGGCCACATCTTGGTGGCATCAAGGGCGACACCACTATGCATTGAGTGAATGAGGTCTTTGACAGTCCTAATGCAGATCCAGAGGGGATGTACATTCGTAAATGATCTGTGTTACCTTCAGAGAGATGACACGGAATATGTCCATGTCGGTGCTACAAAAGTTGCCACACAAATGATTGTACAGCGCATGCATCTGTTGCAGTGCCTGGGCAGCTAAAAAATGCTCAGGATGCTGGAGTTTTTCTCCTCACCATAACAGCAGTGACTCCAAAAAGGAACACTGAAAGTGCAAGCCCAAGTGGCTCAGTGGTTACAATTTTTTACTTCTAGAGGCACGGGTCCAGGTTAAAGTCCCGCAACTTGAATCTCCGCCTTGCCTGAAGGAGGTGGAAAATAGGTGCCAGGCAGCTAGCACAACCTTTATCGTTTCTCTATAGGGTTCTGAATGGGTAGGGTTTGGTACAGGAAGGGGGCGCACTTTTCAGAAGGGTTAGCTTATTTACAATGCTTCTAGAGGTTTCCTGGTCTTCTAGATACCTTCCCACCTATTAGAACAAAGTTGTGGAATCTAGGAAGGGACAGAAGCTTCTAGAGGAAAAAGGGAAGCCTGCCAAGGGAGACTCTAGAAGCCATAGAATCTGCTAGGAAGCTTCAAATTTGGCAAAATTTGGTGCTATGTAAAACTTGGGTCAGTGGCCATAAATTTCCACTGTTTTGTGCCTTGTTGAAGATTTCATTCTGGATTTCTTTATGCCAAACCAGTGCCAATCTCTATGTCCACTTTTCTTCCATCCTTGGAACCACTTGTCTCCACAGTTTTAGTCTTTCCAAAAGCTCTTGGTAGTGTGAACCAGTCTAAGCTAGGGACCCTTAAGGGTGCACATACACTCTCAGGCCAACAAAGGGTTATGGGTCCACGCTTTTAAGGGGTCTCAAGCAAACTTGTGTTCACTCTTCCAGTAGAAGGAAATGGCCACCAAGAAGCAAGAGAGTTGCAGTACGATCCTCAAGTTTGATGAGATGGGGTTAACTTTGTGGAGGTGGCAGTTTGTGGTATTCCTTGACAACAAGGGGCTGCTAGAGCTTGTCAAGGGTGAAGAGATGACTCCCCTAGAATCTGCAAATTTGGAGGTTAAAGAGACATTCAAGAAGTGCAACAAAAAGGTGTTGGTACTCCTTGTGTCAGCGTTATGCCCACAACAACTTGGACACATCCAAGAATGCACCCTGGCCGTAGAAGCATGTTCGAATCTCTGCTCCATCTTCTAGTCAAGCAACCTCGCCAATCAGCTCTTCACCTTTAGATGACTTCTCACTGTCTGGGCCAACGAAGGCAGCAACGTCATGGAGATCATGTAGCAGATTGAGTCACTCACATTGGAGTGTGTGGTTACTGGTTGGGAGGATGAATCCTGGCCTTGCCTGATAATTGAAATACCATGATCATAGTCCTTGGTGGCTGGCCTTCTAATGAGCAGAAGTACCCAAAGGTTGCTGAGAACATCCGCAAGGAGTGGATGCGGTGTGGTGGCCGGGAAATTGCAGCGGCATAGAATTATGCCTACACCGTTCATGCTCAAGGTGGAGGCCGAGGCGACAAGTGGAATGGTGCCAAGCAGGACATCAAGAAGGGTGACAAGAAGGGGGGTGCTTCATCTGCCACAAGGAGGGCCACCATGCACGCAACTACCCCAAGAAGAAGCCAGACTGGTCACAGTGGGGAAGGAACAAGAATGCCCAAGCCTTCATGGTGCAAAACTCCATTGAATTGAAAGATCCAGGATTTTCTGTCCTTGAATCCAGATCAAGCCACCACACTCAATGTAGCAGGGTGGCATTCATCACCTATGGCGCCTTGACGACATACATGCGGGTGGTCAATGGAAAAACAGAGGTAGCCGCTAGTGAGGGGAATCTTTGCATCCAGGCAATGGTGGATGGAAAATCTGTTACGAGTATAATCCACGACGTGCTGGACATGCCTAACTTTGGCGGAGACCTGATCTCCTTCAGCCACCTTACCAACAAGGGAATCGAGATGCTCTTAACAAAAAAGGAGGAAATTTGTATTCTATCCTTTGGAGTACACGCATATGCCTGTCATCGACATGCCAATCCCAAAAATTCAATGAAACATCCATAAATGTGTACAACGAGGATTCACACTGTACAGTTTGACCCTAAGTCATGCAGAGATGGTGTTTATGATTTCAACCACAATCTTCCGTTGACGATTGATGGACTCATTGAAGGAGCACCTTTTGACCGAGTTTGGCACGATGTGTCCGTGTCAGCCATCAACTTCAAAATACCGGTGCTAGACATTGAACAGGACCCATTTTTGGATATTGGACAACTGCGACCAATGGCCAGTCCCGTCAATTAAAGTATTGACAGGCTGTGAGACGATGATGTAGGCAGTGTTATCACTGCTGGCTAAGAAATTTCATGTGAATATCAATAACCCATGGATATGACATCGGACGTCACCTGCTACCAAAAAAAAGCTAAAGAGAGGGGAAAAGGTCACTGTAGATACTAGAAAAAAACCCCTCCTCCTGTTGATTGTTTTTGCCCCTTGTTCAGTGTTTTAGGACGGATCAGGAATGCTCTGCCCCTTGTGGAGGTATGACCCCTGGATCCATTGTGATGTCACTCAACTATGCTCTGTCTCATGTGAGATATGATGTGTGCGTACACCATGTGGGTGAGTGGTTACCTTGGCCACTTGGTTGATTTGGCCAAGTGAGAGTTCATGAGTTTGATCCTGGCCCCCATGCACATCTTGTTTGCTATGGAAGCTTCCAAGAAAGAAATTCTGTAGCTTCTTGGGCGCTACATGGTTGGTCTGTCACCTTGACACTAGGATGCTTATGTGTCAAGACCACAGTGCAAGTCTATCGGTGATGTGGCTGGTTCAGGCCACGTCCAAGGAATGTGCTTTTGAGTTCTCCGACTGGACAGGCAACTATTAAAAAAACTTGTCTTGCATGCTAATCAATCAACCCTTGCTTGATGCTCTCTTGCGTATTGAAGACTTGAGCTCTTCTTGAGATGTAATGCTAAGGCTTAGTACCCTTGAAGGAGAAGCGTATGCCTGATTAAGTTTGGGGTGCATGACATATGTCAACAAAGGAAGAAGGCCTGAAAAAACCTTTGTGAGCTTTTTGGTTTCGCGGCTTCTCTACAAGAGGTGTTAGTTGAGTAGCTAACAAAGGGTTATGGGCCCACTCCTCGGGTGAGAGAACTTTCAAGCACACAACTGCTAGGTCACAAGTAGTCAGAGCGCCTTCGCTCTCACCCAACTCATCTCTTTGTAGTTCGACATTTGCAGGAATGGAATGCAACACATCTGCACATTTCTAACTTGGGAGCTAACATCAGCCTACATCAGCCTACACCAGCCTACATCTGCTTGCAACGACCAACGTGAACAAGGGAAGCAGCTGCCTCTTCTCACCAACAGCCTACAACGGCGTCAAACACAGGTACATCGGCATCAACAACAATTCCAGTAGCTATAGCAGTTGTAGTTCTAGGGATGGCATGGACAGGGGAACCAGGGAATCATTCACCCATCCTCAAGTTTGATGGAGAGGGGTTTGCTCTCTGGAAGTGGCAGTTTGAGATCATCATGGATAACAGAGATCTGCTAGGATATTTTGACGGAACTATCCCAGTACCAAAAGAAGAGGGTGCTGACCTTGTGGCATGGGTCAAGCTCAACAAGAAGGCTCTCTCCATTCTTGTGTCCACACAAACCTCAGTCACACATCAGCAGTTGTACGGTAGCAGCCGTGGCATACGGTAAACTCGGTAAGGTGTTTCAGTCCTCCTCACTTGCCAACCATCTCTTCATTCTACAAAACCTCATTAGCATGAGGCTTGGTGAAGGGGAGGATGTCTCCGCCTTTATGCAGAACTTTGAGACGCTCTTGCAACAAGCCACCGGCATGGGGTGGGACCTGAAATTCGATATGCAGGCCATAATGTTTCTAATGAAGCTGCCGGAAAGCAAGGGCCCCATGATAACGGTGATTGGAGGGTGGACTGAAGATCAAGTTTCGTACACAACCATCGTCGAGTATGTACAGAATGAAGCCATGCGTCATAGCAGTAGTAAAGCAAACATGGCTGCCTTTGCCTTACAGAGCAGTGGAACCTTCCATTATACCTCCTCCTCTAGGTACAAGGGAAATAACAGCACTAGCAACAGAGGAAGGGGTGCAAAGCGCCAAGGCAACTACCATAACTGTGGCAAGGTTGGACAGTGGGCTCGAGAGAGTCGTGCACACAAGAGAGAGGGAGGAGTCGTGGATGAATGGGGAGGGGGAAATGGTGGGAAGGATCCCACAAGCTTGATGGCTGAGTGTGCCTCCAACAAAGGGAGGACGATACTAAGGCCAGGAGCCTACGGCCTTGACTTGGGCACAAACAAGCACACCACTTACGAGAAGAGAGACTTCATCTCTCTTCCTCAATGCAGCAAGAACTTCAGAGTCGCCAACGGCAAGGTTGAGGCAGCTGAGGGGATTGGTGACAAGCTGGTCACAATGGGTTTCAAGGTTAAGATTTCGACCTCAAGCTAGAGGAGGTGGTCTACTTGCCCTCCTTCACAGCCAACCTACTCTCTGTCTCTAAGATAATTGACCATGGCATAATAGTGGTCTTTATAGAGAAGGAAGCGATGATAGTCCCTACCAAGGACATCAACATCTCCTACTCTGCCAAGAAGGTTGTTGCACAGATTCCTCCCGTTGATGGCCTCTACGTCTTGCAGAACAAAATAGTAACTTCAATGGCTGAATCTCTGGTCGAGAGTGATGATTAGGAGAGCAGCGACCTAGACTCGGATGAGGAAGGACATGTTGGGGCAGCGAAAGCACTAGTAGCAGATGATTCGGCAACAAAACCGCATGCAAATGCAACCACCGGGGCTGTTCATTCTAGCCTGTGCACATCCTCTGAGAACCTGTGACAAAGGTGCTTTGGGCACGTGGCTCATCGCGCATTGGAGCTCATAGGAAACCAGGAGCTAGTGCATGGGATGGAGCTAGGTGATGAGTCAGAGGAAGCCGGGATCATGTGTGAGCCATGCGTTCAAGGCAAGGCGAAAAGAAAACCCTTCAAGCGCAATGGCATGTGTGCTCTCGCACCTCTTGATCGCGTCCAATCTGATGTGTGTAGTCCCTTTTGCATACCGTCAAATGGAAGTAGTAGATATTTCCTCACATGCATCGACGACAACAGCCGTAATGTCTACATATACTTTCTCAAAAAGAAAAGAGAGGTGAAGGAGAATCTGCAAGCCTTTGTCGCTATGGTTGAGCGACAGAGTGGAAAAAAGGGAAGGCATTCAGGATAGATAATGGGGGAGAGTATGAATCATGCAGGGAGTGGCTCAAGTTGTAGGGAATTGAATACCAGAAAACTACTCCCTACTCACCTCAAAGCAACGGCATACAAGAGAGGATGAACCAGACCCTCCTTGGAATGACAAGGTGCATGCTCTATGAAGCAAGCTGCCTCCTAGGTTCTGGGTAGAAGCAGCACATACGGCTATCTATCTTGTGAACCTCACACCTGTAGCAGCTCTACCAAGGAGAGGCAAGAAGAATCAGACACAGTAGGTGAAGACACCTCAAGAAGCATGGTCATGCAGGAAGCTGGACGTCTCCCGTCTCAAGGTGTTCGGTTGCACCGGCTTTGCCAAGGTCCAGGCCGGTGAGGGCCCTGGAAAGCTCAATGCAAAAGCACGAAAGTGTATTTTCATCGGCTCTGACACCGCCCACAAAGCTTATCGACTGTGGGACCAAAGAGCCAAGAAGGTCATCCGCAGCAAAGACGTGGATTTCCACGAAAGGTCTTCGAGTGAGGGAGAGCTTCATGAACTTGAGAACACTCCAAAACAGGGAGAGTGGCTCACTCTCCTTGAGGAGGGAGACGATGAACCAGCACAATGGCATACGATGGGTGCTGCAACAGGGAGAGGAGCTCATAAAGATGACTCAGAAGAATCAGACTCTGATTCCGACGTATCCGATCTTCCAGAACATGAGGATGATGCATCTCCCGTCATCAACAACGAACCAGACCTCCGGCCTCCATATCAACAGCATCAGCTAGCAGGTTCAAGGAGCACTTGACGCTTCAAAGTGCCTCAACAACATTATGGCGTAGATAGGGGTGTATGGACGGGCTTCAACTATTCATTATAGGTTCAAGAGGAGCCAATGTCTGTCACGGAGGCACTCACTTGGCCTGACAAAGCAGAGTGGGAAGAAGCAATTCGGAGTGAACTCAGATCCAGTGAGGAGAATGGGACATAGGTGTTGGTGGACAGACCTGCCGGTGCTCACGTTGTGGGATCCAAGTGGGTGCTGAAAGTAAAAAGGAAACAGGATGGCAAGATAGACAAGTACAAGGTACGGGTGGTGGCCAAGGGGTTCTCCCAAGGGGCCTGGCACAGACTACGATGAGACCTTTGCTCCAGTTGTGACATTTGCCTCCATCCTGTCAATGCTCGCCATTGCTGCCACCAAGAACATGGAGGTCTACCAGATGGATGTCAAGACAGCCTTCCTTTACGACAAACTTGACAAGGAGGTACTGATTGAGGTTCTGGAGGGGGTTGATACTCCCGAGGACAAGGTGTGCAGATTGGTGAAGGCACTCTATGGTCTAAAACAAGCGCCAAGAGTTTGGTACCAGGAGATGGACACGTTCATGGCCAAGAATTCCTTCATGCACTGCGACAAAGAACCTATCATGTATGTGCATGAGAGCAACAAAGGGACTATGTTAGTCGCCTTGTACGTTGATGATCTCATTCTATGCTCTTCTTCAATGCAGCTGCTCGAAAATCTCAAGGGGCAGCTAAGTAGTGGATCCGAGATGAAGGACATGGGTCCTCTTGACTTCTATCTTGGAATTTCCATCAAGCGCGACAGAGCAGCAGGTACCATCAGCCTGAACGAGACAAAATACATGGACTCCATCCTCAAACGATACGACATGGCAGATTTCAAGCCTGCTAGTACAACCATGAGCTCGGAGTCTAAACTCTCCACCTCCATTTCCCCATCCAACAAAGCGGAGAAAACTGACATGCTGGGCATCCCAAATCAGTCTATAGTGGGCAGTCTGATGTATTCCATGGTCACCACCCAACCAGATATAGCCCATGCTGTTCGGCAGGTGAGCCGGTTTGTGGCCAATCCCGGTCCACTTCACTGGCACACCGTGAAGCGCATCATACGCTACCTTCAGGGGACGCGGCATGTGGGGCTCCAATTTGGAGGCATTGCTGGATCCACGTCCCTCCGTCTCATGTGATACCCTGATGCTGATTGGGGAGGGAATATCAATGACAGAAAATCAACCTCCGGCTTCGTGTGTATGCTAAATGGAGTTGCAGTCAGTTGGGCAAGTCGCAACTAGGAATGTGTCTCTTTGTCCACAGCTGAAGCTGAGTACATTGCCTTGGCCGAGGTATGTAAAGAGTGGCTACGAAGGTTTCTCTCTGAGATGAAGGCACCACAGGCAATGGCAATGATCATCAAGATTGACAACATGAGCGCGATCGACATGTCCAAGAACCCCGTCTTGTCCAGGCGCAAAAAGGACATCGAGATCCCCTACCACTATGCTCGAGACATGGTCTACAAGCAGACAGTGGAGCTTGAGCATGTTCGTACCAATCTAAACGGGGCTGACATGCTTACAAAGCCACTCGACAAGGATCTCCACCAAGCGGGCAGGCAAGGTATCCGCATGGTCAACGCAAGTGGTGACGAATGATGATGCTTACTGAGGCAAGGTGCAAGGGAGAGATTGGTTGGTTGTTTTTGCCCCTTGTTAAGTGTTTTAGGACATATCAGGGTTGCTCTACCCTTTGTGGAGGTATGACCCCTGGATCTGTTGTGATGTTAATGAACTATGCTATCTTTCATGTGAGATGTGGCCCGTGAGCACACCATGTGGGTGAGTGGTTACCTTGGCCATTTTGTTGATTTGGCCAAGTGAGAGGTCACGAGTTCGATCCAAGCACCCATGCACATCTTGTTTGTTATGGAAGCTTCTAAGAAAGAAATTCTGTAGCTTCTTGGATGCTACATGGTTGGTCTGTCACCTTCACACTAGGATGCTTATGTGTCAAGCCCACAGTGCAAGTGTATTGGTGATGTGGCTCTTTCAGGCCACTTCCTAGGAATGTGTTTTTGACTTCTAGGACTGGACAGACAAATAGAAAAGAACTTGTCTTGCATGCTGATCAATCAACCCTTGCTTGATGCTCTCTTGCGTATTGACAACTTCAGCTCTTCTTGAGATGTAATGCTAAGGTGTTAGTATTCTTGAAGATGAAGTGTATGCCTGATTAATTTTGGGGTGCATGACACAGGTCAACCAAAGATGAAAGCCTAAAAAAACCTTTGTGAGCTTTTTGGTTTTGCGGCTTCTCTGCCTGAGGTGTTAGCTCAGTAACTAACACCTCCTACCCCGTACGTCTGAGTTCATGGGTGGTTTATTTAGGGGGGTATCACATCGATGTTCCATGGTGAACATCAATGTTCCGCTGTTTGGAGTGGCCAGGTTCACACTGCATCTCGCCTATCCCAAAAGAAGCTAGTTTGTTTTTCTACACTACTGTAAGGCAATAGGTATGGAATATGTCAAAATTGAGCTGCACAACTACTAGCTGTAATTAACTTGCAATCCTGTGGCAGACATTGAAGTGTCCAAACCCAGTGGGGTCACTTCTTGCCTTATGATAAAAAATCATTTCGACCATAAAAAATACATTTTGTACAGAATGTGCTATTATTGGACATATTCATTGCTGTATTCAAGTGTGCAAATGGTGTGTGGAAATGCAAAAACATCTTGCAAACCAAAAGGGACTTTTTCCCCCTCTATTCATGTTGGCAGGATGCATCTTGAGCATTTACTGTTCGATGAGTTAACATTTGACTATTACATGTTACCACACCTAGTTGAATCACATATTGCTCTTGTTTTAACCTTCTGTGTTTGACCATGCTCTATATGTCTTTAAAAAGATGTATAACTCCCTCACCTCTCACTGTCTTGTGTGATTTTGTGGTTTTCTTGAGTGCCACTGAGCTGCCCCTGCATTGCGCCAGGTTTATGCACCGCATGATTATTTATGCGGCGACTGGTCCAGCCATGTTCCATGTCATGTGCATCAAGGAGATACGAAGGTTTGCCAATGTCACAATCATGCTAGCTGCACATTTACCTGCCTGTGTGCTTTTTCCACTTGTGGGCAAACACATTTTGTGCAAAATAGCATATTTGGAATGGCCTTGTGTGTGAGGCCTCCAAGATTTGGCCAAATAGGGGTCCAGCACCGGAGGTCCCAACTCTCACTTTTCATGGTGGAATCACACCACCACCGCTACGTCCTTTGTTGTGATCCCCACCTGACAGCTCACCCACCTTATAACTGTAAAGAGCCCCTACCCCTCACAACATCTAGAGCCCCAAACTCACACACAATGAATTCTTGCACATCTCCCCTAATAAGAAACCAGAGCCCACACTCTTGGCTTTCACCTCTCTCTCTCTCTCTCTCTCTCTCTCTCTCTCTCTCTCTCTCTCTCTCTCTCTCTCTCTCTCTCTCTCTCTCTCTCTCCCTCTCTCTAGATATATATATATATATATATATATATATATATGTGTATGTATGTATAAATGTATGTATGCATATATATATATATACATATATATATACACACACACACCCACACACACATACATATCTTCTTTGCTACTGAATCCATGGCATTAAGCCTGTGATGTTGATCTACATGCCACTTCCACTGTATCCTCCATTTCTGGCATCTTTGTCTGTACCGCCGCTTTTTCCTCCTCCTTTTTCAAGGTCCCCATCATTGTCGTAAGTGTCCAGAGTTGTTCTTGCCACCATCTTTGGTGCTAGGAGCTGTTGCTATCACTGTTAACATCAACAGCAGGTGCTTCCATCAACATATTACACTTTCCTCATCCTGCCTCCTTGCCATCGGGTATTGCCATAGTGTTTTTGGCACCATTTTTGCCGACCTATCTTCATCGTTGGGTTTCACTCATCCTTGCTATCCTCGTGGTCATTGATAACCATTTTTTCCAGCTCCATTGTTGTTGGGTGTCGCCATCGTTGGGCGCTGTCATCTTTGTTGCTGCCACCATCATTGTTGGTCTTCGTCATTGTCACTGCCATCATTATTGTCACCGATACCTCATAATCCATTTTCCTGGTCACCTCTATGCCTTCCCCGGCCCTTGCTACCCCTTCAGGTATGCCCCTTTTGGGTCCCTTTTGTTCCATTTCTGCCCACCCCCTTCCTCCTCCTTGCCTCCTTCCCACTGCCTCAGCCTGCTTTTCGCCCTTTTCCATTTTTCTCCTTACTTTCTCCATCCGTTTCTATCTTTTGCATCGACTAATTCTCCCATTCCCTCCTCCCCACTTAGGTCCATCTCCTCCTGCCTCTCTGGTCTCAGTGTTATTCTGTAGCTTTGTGCCTCTGCCACGACTTTGGCCTAGTCCCTAGGCTAGCCTCCCGGCCATTGGCCAGCCATCCCTTTGAGTCGCAGGCTTCAGCCCCGCACTAGCTCTAGGACTTAACCACCCTGCCACCAGTGTGTTTTTCTCCTTTCACTTCCTTGCTTTCCAGCCCTTAAGGCCCTAGGCGTGAGGATTCCGTTCCATCTTTTTATGTTTTGCTTCTATTCCCTCACCATGATTGGGTCTCGTCCTGTTGGTGCAATGTCCCCTTCCCCATTCTTCTCCCCTACTCTGATACTCCCTCCCTCTCTCTCTCTCTCTCTCTCTCTCTCTCTCTATATATATATATATATATATAT
>SZWC01003292.1:39366-52081 GCA_023375785.1 Penium margaritaceum | reverse complement strand
AACAAGGGCAAGACAGGGGGACTACAGGCCAGCGGTGCACCAGCTGAGGTTGAGGAGCATCACGTCCACGTCATGGAGGATGGGACCAGGGATGGACAGCAGATGGTCAAGATCGGAAAGGGAAAGGTGAAAGGCGAGTATACGAGTGGAAAAAAAGAGACAAAGGTGGAGGTGGAGAGGGAGGAGCTTGAGCCTATCGGGAGGGGCCCGGAGGAGATAGACCAGGATCGGAGATAGGAAACGGGGGCTGACATGGGACGGAGGGGAGTACAAGGAAAGAGCCCAAAAAACCCAACCCAATAGGAGGGTCACCGCGACCAACGAGGGTGGATGGAGATGGCGCGAACCCTCTGGGAAGAGGTGGTCTCGGTATGCGGGGCGATGCAAGGGGATACCAGAGACAGGATCCGAGGGATGTTCCTCCCCTACAACGAGGTCATGGGCAGCCACTTCACCACCCTCAAGGGTCAGACAGATGCCTATTCGGCAAGAGCTGCAGCAGGTCCAAGTGGTGTAGGCAGTGTTAGAATCACGCGTGCAAGAGTTATATGATGCTACACGCGAGGTGCAAGTGGTAGTCGCAGCTCAGGCAAGGGGGCGAGAACGTGACCGGCGGGAGGATGAGTGAGCGCAACGGGAGGTTGTGAGGGGATGCGAGACTTTGTACGGAGAGACACTCAGTGTGCTTGATCAGCATCAGAGACGACTTGGGGAACGCGTGGGGACCCTCACAGTGTAGTGGACATTGACGGAGAGGAGTAACCACACGAGTCAATGCTTGGAGGACAGAGTGGTGCGATTGGAGGGACGAGGCATAGCACAGCGAGATGATGTGGAGATGGCTGAGGAGCTCGATGAGATAGAGCTGATAACAAGGGTGGGAAAGTCAGAAGGGGCTGGCAGTGGGACCCACGGGGACAGGACAAGGAGGAGATGCATCACAGTCGGCCGAGGGGAGGGAGGGTGGGAAGGGGGAGAAGGAAGGAGAGGAATCAAGAAAGGAAGCCCCTAACGCAGGAGACCATGGCACTGAGGGGAGCAAAGAGAGCAGAGGGAGTACGGCCAGAGAAAGTGGATCAGGTACAGGGGGCAATGATGAGGATGGGGATGATGGAGGGAAAAGGAAGGGGGGTCGGGAAGAGGCCCTGGGGGAGGAAGAGGAGGAGGAGAAAGAGAAGGAAACTGAAGATACCCAAAAGGAGGGATAGGGAGAAGAGATCAATGGGCTTCACCCGACAAGGGCGGACACTGATGGGGGAGATATTCGGGGACAGGATCTGACACGAAACACAAGAGAGGGAGGGAGGCATGCAGAGGAGACGAGCATTACAGGTAGAGGCAGGGACATCGCCGAGCTAGCTCATGGTGGAGAAGATAGAGCGACGCCCCCACGGTGGGGCCGTCGTGATGGTGCCCATGGATGGGATGCGGGTTCATTGGCAAGAGTAAGCGTTCGATGAGTGGACATTGCGGCTACCGACATAGGCACTCGTGCTTGACTTCGGCGCTTCAAGGAGTTCAGCGGTAGGCCCAGGAAGGGGGGGCGTGAGAGACATAGGGAATCCACCATGCGAGGGGGGGAGCATGAGGAGTGGAGATCAGAGCAATGATGACCGAGAGCACCAGGAGTGGTTGGCAGGGCGGCAACGACTTGGAGCAGGGCTGGCAGACCCGGAGCAGATCCTCGGGGTGGAGGGATGGCAGGCTGAGCAGTGAAGGATCCAGGAGCAGTGGGCAGCACAAAGAGAGGCACGGAGGATACGGTTGGTGCGAGGACAACACGTCTAGCGAGAGTGTGCCCACGTGAGCAGGAGTGAAGCCAAGAGGACGAGTCCCCCTCAAAGGGGGATTGGGTAGGGGATGAGTAGCCAGGGGGTCGAGCGAGGGAAGAAGGACGGACATGGGAGGTCATTGAGTCACCGTTGGGGCCAGGGTAGGGACGAGGCCCTGACCGTGGACTCGAGGCCATGGGGGGCGAGGGAGGGAGCATGGACACTGAGGCAGGACGGTTTCTCCGATAGCTATTTCCCTTGGAACCACCGGAGAGGAGGAGAGAGGGGGGAGCAGCGAGTCCGGGGATCTGTACAAGGGATCGAGAGCTGAGGCAGGGCCAGATGGCTAACAGGGGCACCAGACAGCGACGACATCATGAGATTGTGGGACCGAGTATCGGTGGGGGAGGCGTATCAGTGACGGGACAGGCAGCCAGAGAGACTACCAGGGACCAGACCTGAGAGAAAGGGGTGAGGACATCCTTGACAGGAGGGACCGGATGGGGAGCGCAGGATGGTACCACCGAGGAGAGATAAGGATCGAGACAAACAGATGTAGTGCCATGGGATGTCCAGAGAGGAGGGAGAGGCTGTCGAAAGGAAGACACATACATGGGCGAGCAGCAGAATAAGGCGGCATAGGTTACAAGGGGGGAGGAAAGCAACGACCTTCATTGGGAGCCATTGTGGTGGTGGATAGAGAAGCTGGAGTGGGGCAGACTGTATGGGGCAGAGGTGCTCCCCCCTGTGGTCTACTCACGGGTCCCAGTAGGCATGTTGGATTTAGTTCCAGCAAAGGTGGCAGTGCCCCTGGTGAGGTGCACATCCCATCCCATGGATGCTGTAGGGCCTTTAACACTCTAGGCGATGCCAAGCCTCATCCTCCGGACACGTCCATAGCATCGGCGTGGCTCAGACACCAACTGGATAATATGACTCGCCACCCATTTCCTCAAAGGAGAGTAGGAGGAGCTTTGGAGAGAGGAAGGTGCACATTCGCAACCTACGGGTCGCCCACCACCACCACATCGCCTACGCCATAGAGAGGAGGAGACGAGGGAGCAGCGACTTTAGAGGAAGGTGACCAAGTTCCACCGAGGGAACACGTCCAAGGCATGTGATGCCTTGGACATGACCTCATTGGCATTGCCTAGACTGGAGGAGTTGGCGCAGTTGCAAGGGAAGCACCCGGCAAAGGAGCAGCTGAAACCAGCTTGGATAGCAGAGGCGGCGAGGCGAGCCCCGGCCGGGTTCCGAGTGTCAACCGGCCTGAGGCAAACGGACTAGAAAATAGGGCCGACACAATAGTACCTGCCGTCCGCTCCTAGAATTTCAGCTAGGAGAAGATATCACCCTCAGGATCACGGTTCCACACTTAGCAGTTTCTAGGTAATCACTTGCTAGCAACTGTGTCCACTTAACACTTGGTCACTTGCGCGCGAGGTGCTAGTCAGAGACTAACTCCTGGGGCTTAGAGCAACCAGTGTCTTCTTTATACTGTTCCTTAGTTGGATGGCTCTGTAAGGAGCATCTAAGGCCAGATTGTGTAATTAGAATGAGGAATGAGCCTGGTACATGTAGTCCTAGACCTGGCTTCTAAGGTGTGTGGGTAGTGGCACTTTTGGGATGGTCACTCCACACCACCTCACTAGTCCGCCAATTGGCGCATCAACTGACCGGCAAGAAGCGCACTCTCCTCATGCATGGAGAAATGTCTAAGAAACTTCCCCCTGTGCAGGAAGGTCAAAAAGCCTACTGCGCACACCAAGGCTCCAACGCAGGAACTGTTGTCCCTAAGTCCAACATGCTATCCATTGCGCTACACTGCTGGTGTCACGCTTGGACTTGCACCACGAACCAGGTATGGGGGACTTACTCCAAGGGAGCAGTGCATGCCCAACCTGTCCGCTAAGCTATAGCAGTGGCCAAAGGGGCATAAAAAACAATCTCTCCCTTGCACCTCTGGCCATCTGCCATGGTAATCTTCTTTTGCATGAACCCGTAGCTCTGCATTGTGTTTGTGTACTTCAGTTGTCTTGGTCTTTAGTCCTCGTCTCCTGCATCCACCATGCCGATTCCTTGAACGCCTGCAGCATGCAAGTCGCAATCAAGCGGCTTCGTCAGGAAGTCTGCAAGCATCCTCTTGGTTTCGACATGCTGTAGTTCCACGACACCCTTGGCGACAAGGTCGCGTGAGTAGTGGTACCGAATGTCGATGTGCTTTGTACGCTAGGAAATTACATCGTCCTCCCCCATAGCGATGGCGCTCCGGTTGTCCACGCGGATGACAGTTGCTTCCACTTGTGTTACCTTGGTCTTGTTGAGCAAGCTGCGAAGTCATTGTGTTTCCTTACACACTTCTGAGAGTGCGATATACTCGGCCTCAGCAGTAGACAGCGAGACGCAGTCCTACTTCCTACTCGTCCATGAGACCGTACCACCGTTGAGAAGACAGACAAAGCCCGAGGTGGACTTCCTGTCGTCAATCCGTCCTCCCCAGTCGGCATCGCTGTAGCACGTGAGTCGTAGCGAGTCTCATCCTTCAAGACCTCCAAACTGAAGTCCCACGTGCCGTGTCTTTTTGAGATAGCGGAAGATCCGCTTAACTGCTTGCCAGTGTTGTGGCTCAGGGTTAGCCACGAACCTGCTCACCTGACCTACCGCATAAGCAATGTCAGGTCGCGTACCCACCATCGCGTACATGAGGCTCCCGACAGCAGACTGGTACGGGATGTTTTGCATTTCCCGCCACTCCGCCTCGTTACTTGGGGTCATGGAGGAGGAGAGCTTGCACTCGGAGGCCATTGGGGTACTGATGGGTTTGCAATCCTCCATGTTGTAGCGCTTCAAAACGTCCATGATGTACTTGGTCTGGTTGAGTTCGATGGTGCCTGCTTTGCGGTTGTGGTGGATGGCGATCCCGAGGTAGTACTCGAGAAGACCCATGTCCTTCATCTTGAACGTGCTGCTCAGCTGCTCCTTGAAGCCCACAAGAGCCTCATGCGAGGAAGAACACATGATCAGATCGTCCACATACAACGCCACACGAAGCAAGCCACGCCCGTCCTCCCGCACACAGACACTGGGATCATTCTTGCAGTGTGCGAAGGAGACCTAAGCCATGAAGCTGTCCATCTCCTTGAACCAGATCCGTGGGGCCTGTTTCAGCCCGTACAACGCCTTCACCAGCTGACACACCTTTCCTGCGAGTGCATCCACCCCATCCGCCACTTCCATGAGCACCTCTTTGTCTAACTTCCCGTAAAGGAAAGCTGTTTTGACGTCCATCTGATGGATCTCCAGGTCTTTGGCAGTAGCGACCGCCAGCAGGGACCTGATGGAGGCGAACATGACGACCGGTACAAAGGTCTCATCATACTCGGACCCTGTGCGCTGAGAGAATCCCTTCGCCACAACCCTTGCCTTGTACTTGTCAATGCTGTTGTCCTGCTTCCGCTTCAGCCTAAGCACCCACTTTGAGCCCACCACGTGAGCGATAGCGGGTCTGTCCACCAGCACCCATGTACCATTCTCTTCGATGGAAGCGAGCTCGCTGTCCACCGCCTCCTTCCATTTGGCCGCATCGGGCCTTATCAGCGCCTCTGCCACAGTGAGCGGCTCTCCCTGAGCCAAACAAGACCAGCTCAGTCCAGTCCAGCCTCTGGTGTCAGAATCATACTGTGGAGTTTGTTTTCTTTGCCGCGTGCCACGGCGCGGCATTGCTGGTTCTTCATCTCTGCTCTGCTGCTGCTCCTGTGGTACAGGCTGCCCTGAAGTTAAATCTTCCTCTAGTGAAGAGCCACTGGCCTCCAAGCTGGTCTCAGAGGCCTCGGACGTCTCCGACTCCGTGTCGAAGCCCGCCGCTGCGTCAGCCTGCATAGCCGCTCTCCCTACCACACCACTCTTCTCAGTGGCCTGCCGTACTGGCACCACTTGCCAGTTTTCAGGAGCTTGATCCCCTGACTCCAGCAGCACCAACCACTCTCCCTGTTTTGGAGCTTGCGTGGGATCAATCGGCTCTCCCTTGCCTAGTGTTCTCTCATCAAAAGTCACGTCCCGGCTGGTGAAAAGCCTTCTTGCTATCAGATCCCACAGACGGTAGGTCTTGTAGGCCGTCTCGTAGCCCACCATCATGCACTTTCGCGCTCTTGCATCGAGCTTCCCGCCACCCTCTCCCGCCTGGATCTTTGCCCATGCGTTACAGCCAAAAACTCACAGGTGTGAGGCGTCCGGCTTCTTCCCTGACTACACCTCTTGTGGCGTCATCTGCTGCTTGCCCTTTTTCTTGCCACGCCTTCCCAGAGCAGCCGCAGGAGTCAGGTTGAAAAGGTAGCATGCCGTTCTTGCAGCTTTTGTCTAGAAGCGCGGTGGGAGTTTTGCATCAAAGAGCATGCTACGCACTATGCCGAGGATGGTCTGGTTCATCCGCTCGGCCACACCATTGCTTTGCNTCCCGCCACCCTCTCCCGCCTGGACCTTTGCCCATGCGTTGCAGCCAAAAACTCGTAGGTGTGAGGCGTCCGGCTTCTTCCCTGACCACACCTCTTGTGGCGTCATCTGCTGCTTGCCCTTTTTCTTGCCACGCCTTCCCAGAGCAGCCGCAGGAGTCAGGTTGAAAAGGTAGCATGCCGTTCTTGCAGCTTTTGTCTAGAAGCGCGGTGGGAGTTTTGCATCAAAGAGCATGCTACGCACTATGCCGAGGATGGTCTGGTTCATCCGCTCGGCCAAACCATTGCTTTGTGGTGTGTAGGGCATTGTAGGCTGGTGGTTGATCCCGTGTTGCCACAACCAGCCCTTGCATGCTTCATACTCTCCGCCGTTGTCGCTTTGCAGTGCCTTGACCTTCTTTCCAGTTTGTCGTTCCACCATGGCGACAAACTCCAGCAACTTCTCTTTGACCTCTCCTTTGGTTTTGAGGAAGTAGATCCACACCTTGCGGCTGTGGTCGTCGATGAAGGTCGGGAAGTACTTACTGCCACCGTTTGACGCCGTGCGAAAGGGTCCACACACGTCAGTGTGAATCAGGTCAAGGGCTTCTTCTGCGCGGTCACCGTTGCGCTCAAAGCACTTTCGCTTGGTCTTGCCTTGGAGGCAAGGTTCACACAGGTTGCCACACCCAGTCGCATCCTTCTTGCACCCCTCCATGCCATGGACCAGCTGCTGTTGCTGCATGACTTGCAGCGTGCTGTTTGCAATGTGCCCAAAGCGTCTATGCCACAGCCTAGCGTCTTCGTCCTTTGCGGCAGGGGGTACCTTTTGAGTATCCGTTGGTGTGTTCTCCTGCCTTGGTGCCGAGATCATTGCCTCTGCCACACCTGCATGACCCTCGTCTTTTGAGCTTTCTGCCATGATTGTCTGTAGCACGTAGAGCCCATCGACTCGTGGAACCTGAGCAACGAGGTCTTTGTTTGCGTAGAGGACCTTGATGTCCTCGTTCTTGATGATGATCGCCTTCTTCTGTGTGAACACCACCGTCATGTTGTTGTCCGTGATTTTTGACACAGACAGGAGGTTTGCCATAAACAAGGGCATGTAGACCACGTCACGAAGCTGCAGATCCTTCTCCTCACCGTTCAAGATGATGCTCACCAGCTTGTCTCCCACACCCTTTGCGTTCACAATGCTGCCATTTGCGCATCTGAACCGTCGCTCAGTGGGGCCGATGGATACAAATCCAGCCTGGTCATTGCTAGAGTGATGGTCGGTGCCGGAGTCCAACCCGAAGGCTCCTGGCCTGAGCAGAGCCGCTCCCTTTGCTGGAGGTGTGCTCTGAGCCATCATGTTGGTGGCTTCCTTGCCACCCTTTTTTCTGCCTTTCTTCCCACTGCTCTCGCCGTTTTCCTTCTTTGGCGATCTGCACTCTCTTGCCCAGTGCCCAGGTTTGCCACAATTGTGGCAGTTGCCCTGTCGCTTGGGAGACATGCCGCCATTGTTGCCTCCACCGCCACCGCTTCCGCTGCCGTCGTTCTGACCAGAGGCCGACCATTTGCTCCCGCGGCCATTGTAGCGTGCGGCTGAAGCTGAGAAGTTAGCCACACTGCCGCTACGACGTGTGGCCTCGTTTCGCACATACTCAGACACTGCCGTGTACGTCAGGTCGTCCTCCTTACAACCACCCATGACGGTGATCATTGGACTCCAGCTCTCCGGTAGCGTCATGAGGAGGATCATGGCCTGCATCTTTTCATCAAGGTTCCAGTTCATTTGGCGAGCCTCACCAAGGAGTCCTTCAAACTCCTATAAGAAGTCAGGGATAGACTCCCCCTCATTCACCCGCATGTTGATCAGCCATTGTAGGATGAATAATCTGTTCGCGAGGGAGGTGGATTGGTGCACACGTTTGAGCTTGTCAAAAGCATCCAAAGCCAGTGTGAATCCCGCAATGATGGGAACATACTTTTGGCTATCGCGTTGCTGAGGAATGACATGACAATATCATTTCGATCCATCCATGCCTCATGCTCGGATGTGCCCTCCGCGGGAACCTGCTCCTCTCCCTTCAGTAGCTTGATGAAGTCGCGCACTTTCATCGCCAGCTCAAACTGCCATCTCCAAAGGGGGAAGTCAATCCCCTCGAAAATGGGGATTCCTCCCAAGGATCCAAGACCTTGTGGCAGTGATGTAGCACTCACAATTTCTCCAATGGTCTGTCCTGTGGTAGCCACTATTGAGTTTGAGGACTGCCCTACGGCAGCCTCCACTCCTCCTGATGGGTCAACCATTTTTGTTGCCCTTATCCACTTCCCGCTTCTCTGCTGCGTCGAGGCCGATGTAGGCTGATGTTAGCTGATTTCTGCTACCGGTTTTAGGATGCATATCCGTTGCTTTCCCCTCCAGCCGATGTTCACCTGCAGACAGAGAAGATATCTACACCAACACACCCAGGGTCTTGCCTCCAAGGGCAGAGCTTGTCTTGGCTGGGACACAAGGGTCGTGCCTCCAAGGGCAGAGCTTGTCATTGGTCCCTGTGTGCTGAGTGCAGACCCAGCCGTTGGAGCTGATAAGGCTGATGGAGCTGATGGAGCTGATGGAACCGGTGTGTGCACCTGGAGAGAGCGTACTAGAGTTGAGCAAAACGTTCCTTACAACTGGTCAGTGTGGGCCCATAACCCTTTGTCAACTGGCCTGAGGCGAACGGACTAGAAAACAGGGCAGACACAATAGCACCTGCCGTCTGCTCCTAGCATTTCAGCTAGGAGAAGATATCACCCTCAGGATCACGGTTCCACACTGAGCACTTCCTAGGCAATCACTTGCTAGCAACTGTGTCCACTTAACACTTGGTCACTTTTGCGCGAGGTGCTAGTCAGAGACTAACTCCTGGGGCTTAGACCAACTAGTGTCTTCTTTATACTGTTCCTTAGTTGGACGGCTCTGTGAGGAGCATCTAAGGCCAGATTGTGTAATTAGAATGAGGAATGAGCCTGGTACATATAGTCCTAGGCCTGGCTTCTAATGTGTGTGGGTAGTGGCACTTTTGGGATGGACACTCCACACCACCTCACCAGTCCGCCAATTGGCGCATCCACTGACCGCCAAGTGGCGTACTCTCCTCATGCATGGAGAAATGTCTACGAAACTTCCCCCTGTGCAGGAAGGTCAAAAAGCCTCCTGCGCACACCAAGGCTCAAACGCAGGAACTGTTGTCCCTAAGTCCAACGTGCTATCCATTGTGCTACACTTCTAATGCCACGCTTGGACTTGCACCACGAACCAAGTATAGGGGACTTACTCCAAGGGAGCAGTGCATGCCCAACCTGTCCGCTAAGCTATAGCAGTGGCCAAAGGGGCATAAGCAACACCCACATGCAGAGGGGATGCGGAGGGTCCTCTTAGACAACAGCAGAGGCATGGGGGCAGGGCCGTCAGGTCTGACATTGGACCATCTTTGGTAGATCATGGTGGGGGACGAGCAGCTCACGAGGCAATTGGCGCAGGTGCTCGCCTCTCTATGCCAAGGAAGCCTCCACCCCACAGCTTGGGGCTTCCTTGTTGCAAGCAGGATCATTGTGCTAAGGAAGCTTGATGGTGGCATACGCTCGATCGTAGTGGGAGAGGCGATTCCATGCCTGCTATGGAGATGGATGGCGAGTATGGAGAGGAGCGAGATGGAGAGAGAGGGCCTTGGCACCACTGCAGCAGGCACTGGGAGTGTGGGGGGGGGGGACATGGTGTTCACACCATCATGGAGCAGCTGGACCAACAGGCGAAGTGGGGGCTGCTAAGCATCGACGTAAAGAACGTATACAAATCAGTTGAGGCGGTGCGGGGGAGGGGATTCCAGTGGTTGCTCCCAGCACTTGCCCTCTTTAACGATCATCCCTCAGACTTATACTACCAGAGATGGTACCGGTGATGCGTGCTCCAGTCGGAGAGGGGGGTGTGACCAAGAAACCCTATCCGTCCCTTCCTCTATGCTTTGGCGTATCAGGATGCACTAGAGGCAGCACAAGCAGCAATGGGATACCTGACATACTTGGATGACACATACCTGCTAGGCCCAGTGCAAGAGGTGGAGGCGGCGTTCACAGCGTTGCATAGGGAGTTGGCTGCGGTGGGGATGGAGGTCTGGCCTCATAAATGCCAGTTGTACCTACCGGCGGGGGTGGGACAGGCGCCATGGGGCATTCCCGAGGTCCCACAAGCAATAGAGGGGATGGTGATTTTGGGGAGTCCGATCAGGACAGAGGATTTGTGTCGAGCGTATCTGGACGGTGGAGTACACGAGGTGGAGGACACATTGGAGATGCTCATCGACATGACAGACACCCAGGTCGTATTCAGCATCTTGAGAGAGTGTACCACTCCCAGGCTTCAGCATCTCGCACGGCTGACGCTCCCGTCAGAGTGGTGGACCAGCCGGTTCTAGCGGTTTGACGAGAAGGTGGGGGCTTGCATCTGCCAGCTGTTGGGACTTGACGAGGTGTAGGGGATCAGAGAGCGGTAGACAGTGGCCCACACTGAGCAGCAGGTGTGGATCTCGATTTGGCTAGGTGGACTGGGCTTGACGAGGGTGGGTGACCTCACCCCCCTCTCGTTCGTATGTACCCGCCTCCAGTCCTGGTACGCGGTGAGACGTCTCCTCCATCCACGAGGCCCCACGGAGAGCGGAGAGGGTGAGAGAGGAGGACAGAGACCATGGATGAGGGGGACTTTTGCAGAGCTACGAGAGAGGGTACTGTAGGGGTTCCAAGATGTAGTAAAAACAAAGGTTCCATAGCTGGCAGAGTACGAGCAGGGGAGCCCCAAGAGCCTCTTCTAGGACTTGTCCGACACAGTCCACGAGTTGCAGCTTGGGGAGCTTCGATCGATGGTGACAGTAGAGTTGGGAGGGGAGGAGGTCCCACAGTTGCAGCGGCTCGCGACGGTGCACGAGGAGCACAACGGGGGATGGATATTGGCACATCCCAGGTCCTTCACTGACCGGCTGTACATGGCACCGGAGGACTGGAGAGTGGCTTGCAGGTTTTGCCTTGGACTCCCCATTTCACACCTGCGCCATACACCGGCGTGCACATGTGCAGAGAGGAGCTCTATACACCCATGTGTAACACAGCACACCCTCCAATGTGTCCAGGGAGGAGGTATGAAGGCGGCCCGTGATATAGTGATGAGAGAGTTGGCAACAGTGGTATGCGAGAGCGGGATGGGCGGGGTGACTATTGAGCACGCAGGCTTGCTACCAGAGGGGCACCCGGATATCACATGCTTTCACCCAACACTTGTGATGGATGTGGTCATTGCCGACCCGTAGCGGCCGAGTCTGAGGAGGAGGTCGGCGGAGCAACGGGAAGTTGCACTGGAGGATCCGGTGAGGAAAAAGGAGAGGAAATATTCACGGTGGTGTCGCGAGGCAGAGCGCGATCACGTGGAGTTTATCCCTACAATGGGGACCTTGGGGGCCTTCTTGCGAGGCCTTGGCAAGGTATTGCGGAAGCCATCAAGTGGGACTTAGCGGAGGTTGGCCCGACGAGGACGTACTGCGGGGGTGTCGGTTCCATTGCGCATCCTCCTCAACCAGTGCATGACAGTGGCCCTTCAGCGAGCACAAGTGCAGTAGTTGCGATAGCGGGCCGTTGAGCCCGCGACGGACACTTCTCTTAACCACGACATTGCCAGGGCATTGAGATTGTTGTACAGGAGGGACCAGGGATCATCTGTGGCCAACTTGTGCTTTGTGGAGCTGGAAACGATGGACAAGATGAGTGTGTCTATATCGTGAGTGCGAGTTCAGGGCTACCTTCCAGACTATCCATTGTGTGCTCATCTTACTGGTGGATTTTGTGTTCTTTGTTGTTCCCACAATGGTGGAGAAATCAGACCTTGTATTTCACATTTAAACTCACAATTCATTGAATGATATTGATCTAACAATCTATCTATCTATCTACCTATCTGTCTATCTAAATGTCTATCTATCTATCTATCTATCTATCTATCTATCTATCTATCTATCTATCTATCCATCCATCCATCCATCCATCCATCCATCTATCTATCTATCTATCTATCTATCTATCTATCTATCTATCTATCTATCTATCTATCTGTCCATCCATGACGGATGCCTCATGCTCACTCTCTCTCTTCCACTCCTGCGCCTTCAAGCCCTTCACAGGTTGTCAATCCAAGCCCTACAAGGCTGATGGCAGATGGTATGCCAATCTTGGGGCTCTGCCTTGGTCAAGCAATCCGCGAGCATGTGCTTCGTGCTAATATGTTGTAGCACAAGTTGTCCCTTCTCCACAATGTCGTGCTCGTAGTGGTAGCGCACGTCAATGTGCTTCATCCTCCTGTATTGCATCGGTTTATTGGTCAGCGAGATGGAGCCAGTGTTGTCCTCCTGGGCCACCATAGACTCCTGCTACGGTACGCCCAGCTCCCCCAGCAATCTGTGGACCACACTGCTTCCTTGACCGCCTTGGCCAGAGCGATGTAGTCCA
>SZWC01003292.1:15321-39323 GCA_023375785.1 Penium margaritaceum | reverse complement strand
TCCTGTATTGCATCGGTTTATTGGTCAGCGAGATGGAGCCAGTGTTGTCCTCCTGGGCCACCATAGACTCCTGCTACGGTACGCCCAGCTCCCCCAGCAATCTGTGGACCACACTGCTTCCTTGACCGCCTTGGCCAGAGCGATGTAGTCCACCTCCACTGTGGAGGTGGCGACTGAGCCCTGCTTCCTGCTGTGCCATGAGACCGCTGCACCTGCAAGGAAGAACATATAACCAGAAGTCGACCTCCTCTTGTCCATATCGCTAGCTTAGTCTACGTCAGTGTAGCACACAAGCCACAAGGAATCTGACTTCCCCTTTCCATCGTACTTCAGGCGCACGTGAACTGTTGCCTGCAAGTACCGGAGGATGCGCTTCACGGCCATCTAGTGAAGTGGCCCAGGGTTGGCCACGTACCTGCTCACCTGACCTACCACGTAGGCCAGGTCTAGCCGATTCGCCACCATGGCATACATCAGGCTGCCCACCATAGATTGGTAGAGCACCTTAGCCATGTCCTCCTTCTCCTCTTTAGTTTGCGGCGCCATCACCGCACTCAGCTTATAGCTCGTGGAGACCGGACTGCCCACTGGTCTACATTCCTCCATGCCGTACCTCTTCAGGACCTCAGCCACTACTTGGTCTGCCCAGCTCAAGCGTGTGCACACTCCGGTTTTGCATAATGCTCATCCAGAGGTAGTATTCCAGCTCCCCCATGTACGTCATCACGAATCTACTACTCAGCTGCTCCTT
The DNA here is from genome assembly GCA_023375785.1 of Penium margaritaceum. Classification (NCBI taxonomy): domain Eukaryota; kingdom Viridiplantae; phylum Streptophyta; class Zygnematophyceae; order Desmidiales; family Peniaceae; genus Penium; species Penium margaritaceum. The sequence goes on along the minus strand of SZWC01003292.1, from coordinate 38,572 downwards.
GAGCTGCTACAAAGCCGCCAGATCTGATGAGCACGTGATCAGATCATCCATGTAGAGTGCGACAATCTGATGGAGTCCCTTGTTGTGCCACTTGTACACGCTGTGGTCTGACTCATAGCACTTGAAGCTGAGCTCCACCATGTAGCCATCCATCTGCTGGTCAACGTACCTAGGCGCCTGTTTCAGCCCGTACAAGGCCTTCCACAACTTGCATACCTTGCCCTCCGGTGCATCCACCCCCTCCGGCACCTCAAGGTAGATTTTCTTGTCGATGATGCCATTCAGGAACACTGTTTTGACATCCATTTGGTGGATCTCCATGTTCTTTGCAGCTGCCATCACGAGGATTACCTAGATGCTTGTGAACTTGGCGACGGGTGCGAACGTCTCGTCGTAGTGTTCACATTTTCACTGCGCGTACCCCTTTGCCACACGCCGCATCTTGTACTTCTCCACCATGCTATCCTTGGTGAGCTTCGCCTTGAACACCCACTTAGAGTTGATCACCTGCGCTCCCTTAGGCCAATCCACCAGCTACCAAGTGCCGTTCTCAGCAAGGGACGCAAGTTCGGATTTTATTTCTTCGCCCCACTATTGCCTGTCAGGCCGTGCAAGCGCCTCTTGCATGGTTGTTGGCTCTGTTGCGGCTGCCATCATGCACCGCACCATGCCGACCCAGTGGCCCGTGCTTGCGTCGTACCGCTTTGCCGCATTCCGCTGCCTTCGGCTACGACATGGCGATCTTGGCGACGCTGGCTGCTGGTCTTGCTGCTGGCCTGCTGCAATATTGTCCTTAGCCGCGGGCTCCCCAGCGTCGGCTGCTGCGTCCTGTGCTCAAGAGGCACCTAAACCTGCTGAATTTTCCTCCTACGCTCCAATGCCATTGTCCTCCAAAGACCCGTCATCGACCTCTGTAGCTGCCGGCTCCTCCTCACTTTCAAGGAGTTGGAACCACTCCCCCTGCTTTGGTGAGTGTGCTGCGTCAATGGTGTGCTGCTGCTATAGCCTTGCTGCTTATTAAACGTGACGTCACAGCTGGTGATGACGTCTTGCATCCGTGGATCAAAGAGGCGGTATGCCTTGAGCGCACTCTCGTACCTGACGAACGCTTACGCCTTTGCACGCGGGTCTAGTTTGGAGTCTTTTCTTTGTGCGGCCTGCACTAACCCGTGCGCCTGGCATCTGAACGCCTTCAGGTGCGCCACGCTTGGTTTGCACCCGCTCCACGCCTCCTGTGGCATCTTCCAGCTGCCCTTTCCCTTCAGTACCGCAGTTGGGTTGAGGTTGGGGATGTAGCACGCCGTGCTCACGGCCTCGACCCGTAGACTCTGTGGCAGTTTAGCATCCATGAGCATCGTCCGCACCATTGTGAGTAATGTCTGGTTCATATGCCTAACCACGCCATTAGATTGAGTCGTGTACGGAGCGGTCGGTTTCCATTCAATCCCCTACTCCTTCAGCCACCCTCTGCAGCCCACGTACTTGCCGCCATTATCGTTGCATAGCGCTGTAACCTTGAGGCTAGTCTGGCTCTCCACCGTTGCGACATACTTTTGGAGCCGGTCCAACACATCGCTTTTCCGCTTCAGAAAGTAGACACAAGTTTTCTGTTGCAATCTTCAATGAAGGTGACAAAGTACTACGCACCCCCAACGAACGGCGTCTTGATCGGCCCGCACACATCACTATGCACAACCTCAAGCAGGTTCTTGGCCCGCCATTTTCTGTCTTCAGACGGCTTGCGCTTTGCCTTGCCCACGATGCAAGGCTCGCATTTGTGCTCTCCAGAATCTTGTACTATGTCTACTGCATCGGTGATGTTGAGGCTGCGAACCATGTCGCGCTTCACCATTTCGTGCACGACTCCGGGCGACGAGTGCCCCGGCTGTCATTGCCACAGCTGAAGGTCTGCTCCCCCGCCTTTTATAAGGTTGGCGACGCGTGCTGGCTAGTCTGTTGCATATGCTGCCGAGGGGGTGACCTTGGTCTCAACGATGTCGAGGCCTCCCTCGCGTTTTGCTCCAAGCACGACCTCGCTGCAACCATCTATACGCACGACTGCACCTTTCCCGAGGAAGAGACCTTCATACCCCTTGTCTGTCAAGCGGCTCACACTCAAAATGTCAGCCAGGCCGGGGACACGTTGCACATTTTGGATAACACATTGCACCTTTTTACCACCAACCACCACCTCCACGTCCACATCACCTTGGCCGGCTGCAGGTTTGATTTTGTCTTTGGAGAGCACCATGGACTTGGCAGACTTCATGTAGTTGATGAACCCCACCTTCTCGACTTGGGCATGCTCCTCCGCACTTGAGTCAAGGCACCGTCGGTTGGCACCCTTTAGTTCGTGGTTCTTCGTGCCATTGAGGAGTGCCTTCTTGCCTTTGGCATCCTTGCCGCCAGCCTGTGCTTCCTCTGGACACTCCTTGGCCCAATGGTCCTCCTTGCCACAATTATGGCATGCACCCTTCTTGGAATCCTTCTTGCCGTTGCCCTTACCGCCACCTTGTTTGCCGCTGCTACTACCAACCTGCATTTTGGTGACTAGGGTTGTTGAGGATGACGAGATCTCGCCACCACTGTGAACGTATACCTTGTTCGAGATGTACTCGGAAACTGCACTGTAGGTGAGTTTATCCTCCTTCCAACCTCCCAATTCGGTGATGAGAGGGCTCCAGCTTTCGGGTAGAGCCATGAGGAGTGTCATTGCCTACATCTTTGTGTTAATCTTCCACCCCACATCATTGAATTGTGAGGCAAGAGGTTTGATCGGCTGCACCACGAAAATGACGGCCTCACCCTCCTCAATTCTCACCGTCAAGAGTCGCTTGATTGCGAAGATCTTCTTGGTTAGGGATGTTGATTGGTGGATGGAGCAGAGCTTTTTCCATGCATCTGCAGTCAAAACACAGCCATGGATATAGCCCCACTGATATTGGTGCAGCGCCAAAAGTAGAAGCATCAGCGCCTCCGTGTTCTTCATAGCGAAGTTTGTCTTCTCTTTGTCCATTGTGCTCGCACCTTGAACCTCCTTGCCCTTCATGAGCTCCAACAGTCCCTTGTGCGCAAGGTGGGTCTCAAAATTCAACTTCCACAGCCCATATCCAGGATCATCCATATACTTTTGGATGGGCAAGGACGTTGTCTTCTATGCCATGTTGAAAATGTTCTATGGAAAGCCTCAAATTGCAACGACTAAGTCGCCCGAAGCGACACACCCGTGCGTTGCGGAAACCGTGATCATCTTGGCAGGCAGATCAGTGCTTTGGGCCCATAACGCTTTGTCAAGAATGCTGTCTTGGTGTGCTCTGATCCACCACAAGTATCCATGACTGCTTAGTGCGAAGGGAATTCCAAGGAAGGTGTGTGTTTTGGGTCGCCACAACACCAAGGGAGAAGATTTCTGGCAGAATGCAGGTTGCAGAAACTTAGAAGGGCTGAAGACTGTTAATAGTTAGTTATTTTGGAAAGATTACATTAGATTCTTATAGCCTGTAATCTGAGCTTTCCAATGCATCCAAACATGCCCAAATCAGAGTAGTAGAGCCCCTGCTACAGCCGTTGAAGTAACCCATGGTGGAGCCACCCACCATGTCCACGAACTGGATTGACGGGAGGCGCTTCGACGGTGGCCTGTCGAAGCGCCCTTCCTATCACTCCAATGTGGGAGGAGGCTCGTGGGGGCTGGTGGTGGAATTATCCCGTCACTAATTGCGGACACCCATATTCCACCCACCTACCACCCGAACTTCGGATGGGACTAACTTTCTCAATTCTCAACTAAATCGAGCAACTGAAAGCTCGAAACCGCATCACAAACTCCAAGGAGTTCAAATCTGCAATCAGATTAGACATCCAACCACTCTTTACTGGTCTAACCAGGTAAACGGCAAACGAAATCCATGGCCGGGGCACTTTTTGACAGCCAAAAACTCAAACAATTCACAGAGAGCCATACTATCAAAGCCTGTGGTGAGCTTCACGTGGTCCAACTACGTCCCCATAAGGACGGCATCAAGTACCTAGAGCAGCATCCCACCACCAGTCCAACCGCATGTGTAAGGGCGTATGGCATGCCTCAGTAGTCACTTGGGAGCTCCATGGGACCCTGGGGGAGGGAGTGGAACTTGCTGAAAAGTTGCCCCTCCGCATGCCCAAGTGTGGTGCCGAGAGGCGCCGACGAGCCGCCAGAAAGAGCAAACTCCGAGCCGGTGGATCGGGTGACTAGAGAATTGCTCGGATCCTAAAATGAATGATTGCTCCTTAAATTTAACGAGTCGCTAAATCCGGTGGAAGTTGTTTCACCGGAATCGGACAAGTATCGAGGGAGATATGGCCTTCCAAAGTTGGGGTGTGCGCAGTGGCTCTTGGAGCCAGCTGCGACTCGAAATCCGGTGGATAATCGACCGGACCGAGTAACATAAATACCATCTGAAGAAATTGCTCCGGAAGGCCTGCCGAGGCGTCCGGTGGATAGTCCACCTGATCAGGTTGATCATCCACCGGATCCTGTAGTGCAGGTTGTTATTGAGGGACTTAGCCAAAATCATGGCTCGGCGTCCGAAACTCAGTAGCATGTTTTGTTACTCAGGACAGTCAAAATTCCGACTGTAGATTCACGGACAGGTTTCAAACCTCGTCACACCCCATCACCAAACCCGACCCAAAAGTAGGGGAGGTGCGTGGAAACTGTGCACGGGAGTCCTACACCACGTACAAGGGGATCTGCACTTTGGGAAAGGCGCTTCGCACGTGAAGAGAGGCGCCACGGCGTGTGCGCATCATGGAACCGTTAGGCGTTTCTGTGGTGGGTGAGACCTGCGCTTCGACAAGCGTAACTTGGGCTACGCTTGGCCTAATCGCGTGCGGTTTGGTGCGTTGGAAATCTCATGAATAGCCCTATAAATGATGTTATCATGTCCATGTACAAAAACTAACACAAAATTCCGTTTTTTTCTTTGCAAACTGACTGTCTCTAAATTCCTGCTCACACAGCGTGAGGCGACCAGAAAGCTCACGCTCAGTTTTAGATTCGCCCAAAATAGAAAACATAAACCACCAAGAGACGATCAGACGAACGTCGGGACCGCATCACGTGGATTCCTCCTGACAAAGGGTTATGGGCCCACGTGTTTGATTGTCGCTCACGTTCACGTCTTCCTTAGCGGGATCATCATCGTGGACGTCACCGTGAGAACCTGTCAGCGTAGAAGCTGTGCAAATGACGCAGAAGGAGACGCAATCCATCCAGAAGTATGCGGGTGGCTAAGGCTTTGGGCTATGGAGGTGGCACTTCGAGCTGCACCTCACACACAAGGAGCTGCTGGAGGTCATGATGGGAACGGAAGTCCTCAACGAAGCGACGGCAAAGGAAGCGCAGAAGGAGGCCTTCGCAAAGAAGAACACAGAGGTGCTCATGCTGCTGATGTCCGGGACGGCTGAGTCGCAGTGGGGCTACTTCCAGGACTGCAAGCTGGCAGCCAAAGCTTGGCAAAAACTCTGCGCCATCCACCAATCCAAGACGCTTGTGAACAAAATCTTCACGATGAACCGGCTCCTCGCGGTGAGAATCGAGGAGGGAGATAATGTCATCTCCGCTATGCAGTAGATCGAGTCGCTTGTCTTGCAATGCAACGTGGGGTGGAAGATCGACACACAGCTGTAGGCAATGGCCCTCCTCATGGCCCTACTTGATAGTTGGGGCCCACTCATCACCGTCCTCGGAGGATGGTCGGAGGACAAGCTCACCTATGGCGCGGTTACAGAGTACATCCGCAACAAGGTGCAGCGCCGGAGCTGCAAGGAGTCCTCATCTTCCTCATTGGCCCTCGTCACCAAAACGCGTGGTGGCGGAAGCGGGGGCAAAGGAAGCGGTGGAAGAAGCGGCGGCAAGAAGGGCGCCAAGAAAGGTGCGTACCGCAACTGCGGCAAGGAGGGTCATTGGGCCCGTGAGTGCCCGGAGGAGGCGAAGACCAACGGAAAAAACAACAAGGGCACGTCGCTCCTCAATAGTAACAAGAACCACTTCCTCAAGAAGGCCAACAGGTTGTGCCTGGATTCCGGGGTCGAAGAGCACACCCAAGTCAAGAAGGTGGGGTTCGTCACCTACGAGAAGTCCTCCAAGTCAATGGTGCTTGCAAATGACAAAGTCGAGCCGGCGGCCGGCCAAGGCGACGTGGAGGTGGAAGTCGTGGTGGGCGGTAAGAAAGAGTTGTACACAATCCGTGATGTGCAGCACGTCCCCAGCCTGGCTGACATCTTGAGTGTCAGTCGCTTGACGGACAAGGGGTATGAGGTGCTCTTTCGTAGGAAAGGCGCAGTGGTGCGCATCAAGGGCGACGGCGAGGTCGTGCTGGAGGCAAAGCGCGAGGGTGGTCTCTATATCGTGGAGACCAAGGTGGTCCCCATGGCATCGGATGCAGTAGACTTGAGGAGCGCGCCATCAACATGGCCAAGGGAGGAAGCATCGATCTCGAGCTCTAGCACTGACGGTTGGGGCATTCGGCGCCCGCAACCATTAAGGAGATGGTGAAACGCGACATGGTATGCGGCCTCATCATCGACGGTGCAGCAGACGCGGCAGCACATGCAACAGCACACAAAAAGTGCGAGCCTTGCATTTTGGGCAAGGCGAAGTGCAATCCATTCAATGAGAACGAGGCTCGTACAAAGGACCTGCTGGAGGTTGTACACAGCGACGTGTCCGGGCCGTTCAAAACGCCGTCAAACAGTGGCTTGAGATACTTCATCACCTTCATTGATGACTGCAGGAGAAAAATCTACATGTACTTCATGAAGCGGAAAGGCGAGGTCCTGGACCGGATGAAGGAGTACGTCGCAGCGGTGGAGAGGCAGACTGGTCGGAAGGTCAGAGCACTACGCAGCGACAATGGCGGAGAGTACGTGGGCTGCAGTGGGTGGATGAAGCAGCAGGACATCAAGTGGGAACCCACTACGCCATACTCGCCACAGTCCAATGGAGTGACGGAGCGGAAAAACGAGACATTGCTAAACATGGTGCGGACCATGGTTGTGGATGCGGTGTTACCGCGAGGGTTCTGGGCGGAGGCTGTTCGTAAAGCGAGCTACACCATCAACCTCACCCCAACAACAGTGCTGAAGGGCTAGGACAGCTGGAAGACGCTGCAGGAGGTTTGGAGTGGGTGCAAGCCAAACGTGGCACAACTGAAGGTGTTCGGGTGCAAGGCACACGCGATGGTGCAGGCGGCGCAGCGACGCGATAGCAAGCTAGAACCGCGGGCAAAGCCATGCTTTTTCCTTGGCTACAAGAGCCCGTAAAAGGCATATCGGCTCTGGGACCCGCGCACGCGAGAGATCATCCACAGCCGTGACGTCGAGTTCGACGAGCAGCAGAGCTTCAGCAGCAGCAGCAACGACATGAGCGTCGGCAATACTCCAAAATAGGAGGAGCGGTTCCAGCTCCTTGACTACGAGGAGGAGCCGGCGGACGCGGAGGTCAATGATGTGCCGTCGGAACGCGGCAGTGCAGCATGTGTAGCAGCCGACACGGAGGACTCTGATGACGATGAAGCTGGGCGGGGGAGCCAGCAAAATGATCTATCGAAGGAGGTACAACGGGTGCAGAAGCACGCACTCCCGCCGGAGTTCACGTCGGGCGTCGGAGAAAAATACTCTGGACGATCTGTCCATCCGGTTGATGGTTCACGAGAGCGGGAGGGATCCTCAGGAATCCGTCTAGTTGATGATTCACCGGAGTGAGCAGAGTCGGAAGGATCGCAGCAGAGCGACGAGACGCCACCAAAACTGTCGCGCCGCAGTGGGAGGCAGCAGAGAGCGGGAAAGCGTTTCGACGTAGGCACCGGTCAATGGATCGGCATGACCCGGTGCATGCCATCTGCATCAACGGAACCGACAACCATGCAAGAGGTTCTTGCGTGGCCTGCGGGAAAGCAGTGGGACGCCGCCATCAAGTCAGACTTGGCGTCCATTGCTGAAAATGACACGTGGTACCTGGTTGACAGGCCGAAAGACGCCAAGGTCATCGGCTCTAAGTGGGTCTTCAAGACCAAGTTCACGAATTAAGGTGTGGTTGACAAGTACAAGGTGTGGCTCATGGCAAAGGGGTACGCACAGCGTAAGGGCAATCACTACGATGAGACATTTGCCCCCGTCGCCAAATGCACAAGCATCTGGGTGATCCTTGCGATGGCAGCCGCGAAGGACATGGAGCTCCACCAAATAGACGTAAAGACGGCCTTCCTCAATGGCATCATTGGAAAATAAATCTATATGGAGGTGCCAGAGGGGGTAGAGGCTCCGGAGGGCAAGGTGTGCAAGCTGCGGAAGCCCTTGTACGGGGTAAGACAATCACCTTGATGCTGGTACCAAAAGATGGACAACTTCATGGCACAACTCGACTTCAAGCGCTGTGAGGCGGATCACAGTGTGTACGTGCGGAATAGCAAGAAGCTCCATCAGATTTTCGCACTCTGTATGGACGATCTGATCTTGTGCTCCTCAGACTTGCCAAGCCAACAGCAGCTGAAAGAGCAGCTGAGCAGCAGGTTCCAGATGTCAGACATGGGGGAGCTGGAGTTCTACCTCGGGGGGAGAATTACGTGGAACCGGAGGCCACGCACGCTTGAGCGTGGGCAGGCCAAATACGTGGCCGAGGTACCGAAGCGGTACGGCATGGAGGACTACAAACCAGTGTGCAGTCCTGTCTCCATGACCTGTGAACTGAGTGTCGCAATGGCGCCACAAACAAAAGAAAAGCGGGAGGATATGGCAGGAGTGTCCTACCAATCGGCGGTGGGCAGCCTCATGTACGCCATGGTGGCGATTCGACCGGCCTAGGCGGTGGGCCAAGTGAGCAGTTACTTGGCCGAACCAAGGCCACTACACTCGCAAGCGGTCAAGCGCATCCTCCGCTACCTACAAGCGACGCGGCACGCGCGCCTGAGGTTCGAAAGCAAGGGGCGGGCGGACCCCTTGCGTCTTGTCTGCTACACGGATGCAGACTACGCTGGGGATGTGGACAAGCGGAGGTCCACATCCGGCTACGTGCTCTTCCTCGCTGGTGTAGCGGTCACGTGGTGCAGCAAGAAGCAGGACTGTGTCGCCACCTCCACAGTGGAAGTAGAGTACATCGCACTGGCCGAGGCATTCAAGGAGATGGTGTGGCTCCACAGGTTGCTGGGGGAGCTGGGCCTACGGTGGTGCAAAAGGACAACACCGGCTCCATCTCGCTGACCAACAACCCGATGCAACACAGGAGGACAAAGCACATCAATGTGCGTTACCACTACGCACGAGACATGGTCGAGAAGGGGCAGGTGGTGCTGCAGCACTGCACCACGCACAACATGCTTGCGGATTGCTTGACCGAAGCACAACCCGCGGACCAGCACGCGATGAGCGTGACCGCACCTGGGATGACCAGCTGTGATGGGCTGGAGGGTGCAACGGAAGATGAGAGAGAGAAATCAGGAGCAATGGGCATGGCAGGTGCAAGGGGGAGAATGTTCAAAGGTTGCCCCTCCGCATGCCCAAGTGTGGCGCCGGGAGGCGCCGACAAGCCGCCAGAAAGAGGAAACTCCGCGCCAATGGATCTAGCGACTTCAGGATTGCTCTGATCCCTAAATGGATGATTTCCTCTTAAATTCAATGAGTCGCTAAATCCGGTGGAGGTTGTTTCACCGGAATTGGACAAGTATCGAGGGAGAAATGGCCTTCCAAAGTTTGGGTGTGCGCAATGGCTCTTGGAGCCAGCTGCGACTCGAAATCCGGTGGATAATCGACCGGACCGAGTAACAAAAATACCATCTAGAGAAATTGCTCCGGAAGGCCTACCAAGGCGTCCGGTGGATAATCCACCTGATCAGGTGGATCATCCACCGGATCCTGTAGTTCAGGTTGTTACTGAGGGCCAGAATCATGGGTCGGCGTCCGAAACTCAACAGTACATTTTGCTACTCGAGGACGTAGTCCAAATTCTGACTGCAGGTCCACGGACAGGTTTCAAACCTCGTCACACCCCATCACCAACCTCGACGCAAAAGTGGGGGAGGTGCGTGGAAACAGTGCAGGGGACCCCCACACCACGTGCAATGGGATCTGCGCCTTGGAAAAGGTGCTTCGCACGTGAAGAGAGGCGCCACGGCGTGTGCGCACCATGGAACTGTTAGGCATTTCTGTGGTGGGTGAGACCTGTGTTTTGACAAGCATAACTTGGGCTACGCTTGGCTGAATCGCGCACGGTTTGGTGTGTTGGAACTCTCATGACTAGCCCTATACATGATGTGATCATGTCCATGTACAAAAACTAACACAAAATGCCATTATTCCCTTCGCAAACTGAATGTCTCTAAATTCCTGTTCACATAGCGTGAGCCGACCAGAAAGCTCATGTTCAGTCTCAGATTCACCCAAAACAGAAGACGTAAACCACCAAGAGACAATCATACTAACGTCGGGACCGCATCACGTGGATTCCTCCCAACAGAAATTACGCACTGAATCCACCCTTCTGGCGTGGGTCTCTACAGCAAGTAGTATTAGGGCCAGTTGCCAGCCTTGGCACAAGTCTGCTCTGAACCTGGTCCAAGTCTCACCAAGAAAGGGACGGAAATCCACCATAGTCTCTTGTGGCATGGCATAGAGGAGACTGCGCATTGCTCTTGATCCTTTTTTAACCTGGTGAGTGTTACTGGTCTTGTACCGGCTGCGGTAGTAGGGCCATACACCCCCAACGTTGGCCCAAACCTGAAATAATGTTTCCTCACAGTGAAAACCCTTGTCATTATCATACCAAGGTGGAGGCGTCTCAATTTCCTTCAGTCTCCATGCCGTGCGGAGGACGACGCCAGGCTGAGAAGGGGGTGGCCGAGGGCCAGGGAGACCACGAGTGAGAGACACACCACCAAAAGTGAACACTATTGAATAGCATGGTTTCTCTTGACAGTGAGGAGATTTTGGGTTGCAAGGCTGCGATCCCAGACGCAGCTTGCGGACACACTTTTGAAGGATACAAATATCATGTGTATCATCCTCTATCTCGTCCTCATCCCAGGTATCAACATGCAATGAAGGGTGCTCATCCTGTAGCAAGGAGAATGGCATAGAGTGCTCAAAAGATGATGCAGCTCCAATGGCTCTTCCTGGTGTCTCTTGTACATCTCAATCCTCCCTAACGAATTCCACTATTTCCTGCAACGTGTCACTCTGACACTCCTACCGGTGCATCTCATCGTATGCCTGACGAAGCTCGTCGTCGAGAGTGAATGCGACTGTGGGATCATGACGCCCAAGGAGGAGGGGTATCCTAGCCCCTTGCCTTTTTCACGGACCGAGGCCATGGGGCCGCTTAGTATGCGCCTGATCACCAAAGTTGTCAGAACAAAAAGGCCAACGTCGTCTTTCAGAGGTATGACATGCTGGAGAATTTGATGTTTCTGCCAAAACATTGGCCGTGTTAGTGATGATTTCATCACCCACAATGATGATGCCAGCATGAAAGTTGACCGACTAAAGAAAAGTTTGGAGTGATGATGCTAAAAAGGATGCTAAAGGAAATGATGGTGGTTTTGTGAAAAAAAAAAACTTTCCAGGAAGCCAAAAGCATATCGCTCTTCTTCATGGCCCAAAATCTGGAAGAAAATATACATCTGAGAGCATTTTTTGTTTTTTATCCTAGAGAGAACAAAACGAATCAGGCGTGGTTGTGATGAACAGGTTATAGCCAGGGCTTTCTGAAATGTCCTTACATGCCACATGGGGTCATCCCGCTCTCACAAGTCCGGGACGGGTGCTAGGTGTGACCTGAATGAAGCTTCCCGGAAGCTTCATTGACTCCTTACCAATATCAAGTGCCCCAACTGCTGCTAGAGAGGGTTGGGCAACCCTTTGTTGAACCCATGGTGGTTGCGTGGTGATGTAGTTACAAAAGTCGTCGCAAGGTCTCTCTGGTACTGCAATCTGCTACTGTGGGTCACCATGTCTTGGTGGGTCCTCCCACGACCATGGCACACTCTCACTGGCAGTGGGTATAACTCTCACTGCTGCTTGCATCCTTGCTACATAACTTTGCTTTGTGGGTGACGGCTCCACACACCACCAACTGCTACAAAAATGGTAACAACTAGCTATCTAGAACGAGTGAGAGGCACAACAAGGGACATGACAGTGGAAGAACCACGGTAGAGGCAAGACGCCATAGCTAGAGAGTCGAGCCAGGTCAAGTTCACGAACCGAGAGAGGAAAGTGACGCGGATCAGAATGAGTGCTCGCCGGGGAGGAGCCAAGAGAAAGCGAGCAGCGATCTCGCTCTCACTTGAGGCTTTATCCCCACCATGCAGCCTTTCGGGGATCGAATCAGGCTCATTCATCCCTTGTTTTTCTCACTTAGGCATTGTGCATCAGCATACCAGTGAGGGGTGTGAACATGGATGAGCATTGCGCTAGATTAAGTTAGCCAAGCACACTTGAACATTTGGAATGGACACAAATGGTGGTGATGTCCAACAGGGTCTTCATTGAATGTCTTGTCTTGTCGACGATGCGGAAATAGCATAATCTCTTCTTGCTCAATCACCTCCATCAGTGAAGTGTGGGGTATGCAACAAGGCCAGAGTTCACTACGTGTCTGTGACATAGTAACCAACACTCTCCCATGATCCACAGCCGACACACACCACACATTCACATGGGTGTCACAAGGAATGACCCACAAGACTGCACACACGTATGCATAGGAACAAGGACTCAAACATAAGGATCATGAGCACACCACAGGCCAATGGCATGAACTCCTATGTTGAAGAGGTCACTACTGAGTGCCGTTGTGAGGAATTCAGCTCTCTATCATTGAGTGTCGAACCAGACGACCTGGACATCAACTGCAGCTACTTTCTTACCCACAAAATGGTACTCAACATTGATATGCTTAGTGCGAGTGTGATGCATGCCATCGTGCTCAGAAATAGCCTTGGTGATTTGATTTTCACAGTACAGTGTGATGTAGCAAATGGGCACATGCAACTACTACAACAAGAGGCACAACCAAATGCTCTCACACATGTCAGCGCCAAGAGCCACAGACTTAGCTTTTCTAGAACTTCACACAACGGAGCCATGCTTATCACTCTTCCGTAATACAATGGTCCCACCAAAAAGAGTAATGTAGCCCATGCGGCTGTGAGCGTTAGTGTCATGAGCCCAATTGTTGTCTGTGTAGCCATCAACCACAACTGATGGTGTGCCTGATTACAAAGACCAGTATGAGCAGTGAACATGGTATATGTGACAACACGCAGTGCAGCCTTCATGTGACAAGTTCTCAGACACTGTGAGAACTATACAAAATAAGTTCACAGCGAAGGCGACATCCACCCTAGTCATTGTCGCCAACTACATGAGAGACCCGATCATGCGAAGGTAGTCCGTCACATCAACCGCCTCCCCCAGCTTTGACACATCCAGTGTCTTCAGAAATCTCTGTCTAGCTGGGGTCATTGGCATACACGCCATGGGAAAAATCTCGAGTATGGAGGTCAAGCACTCCCCTAGGCTGCGGACATAGGTAGCTTGGTGAACATGGAGCACGGGACGAGAGCAATCGCATTCCAGCTCCATTCCTAGGAAAACAGGGACAATCCTAGGTCCTTCATCTTATGGGTGGATTAGAGTAGCAACTTCACCGACGTGACGGCCTCCTGGTTGGGTGACGCAATCAGCAAGTCGTCCACATAAACAAGGACAACGAAAAAAGGAGCTGACGGAGGGATGGCGAAGAGACAGGGTTCCACTGTACTACGTCGGTAGCTGCCCTTCTCAAGAGTTAATGTGACCTCTTGTTTCCAAAATCGGGACAACTGCTTCAAGCCACGGAGGGCTTTCCACGGTCTTCAGTCTCTATCGGTGCCATTCAAGAACCGAGGAGGCTGGACCATGTAGATTTCCTCATCTAGCTGCCCATGTAGGAAGGCATTGTTGAAATCCATGTGTTCCAACTCCCAATCATGCTATGCTGTAACATCAAAAATGCTTGAGTTGTAGAGTAATGGCCAACAGGCGCAAACTTCTCATCAAATTTGATACCGGGGACTTGGGAGAAGCCCTTTGCAGTGAGGCGCGCCTTGTACTTGTCAAGCATACCATTGGGCTTGTACTTCTGCCAAAAGGCCCACCATGCATTGATTGCTTTGCGCCTTGGAGGTAGATCAACCAGCTCATACACAGCATGATTTTTTAGAACCTTGAGCTCATTACACATGGCAGCTTCCCACTACTGTGTATGAGGAGCCATGCAGGTCTGACAAGCCATGCTAGGTTCAAGAGAAACAGGTGTGGTTCCAGACACAACGTGACATTGAGAAACAATGTTGGGGGTAAGAGCAACCACTGCGCACATGCATGCTCAGTGGTCAGTAGCTTGTAGCTTATGGAGGAAGTGGGATCGAAAACACCACTGGCCAGGCTGAGCGCATCTATGCGTATTAGCACAGCAAGAGATTGCGCTTTCAGTGAATAAGATGGACGTGCAGACGTTGTAGAGACACTGGAAGTGTGGTGAGGGATTGTGTGAAGGTACCTTCGCAGAAGAAGGGCAAAACGGGTATAGGCCATGTGGGCTCTGTGGATAGAGATAAGTCTTCTCTTGGTGTGTCTGTCAACACAGCAGGGGCGTCCAGACTGGGTGACGTTGGGGAAGCGGACACAGTGGCAGACATAGAGTTCGTGGCAGACGCAAGGGCAGATGAGGAATCGACTAGGGAGGCCAGCGTGCTCTTCAAGCTGGATGACATGGAGGGAAGGGATAGCGAGACAGGTGTGGGCATAGAGCCTAACTACTGAGAGAGAGGCGAGGGTGGAGGATGCAGAGTCAAGACAAAAGGGAATGTGGGAGCAACAAGACCAACTTCTCTCCCCTGTTGAGAGAGTAGAAGAAGGGACGGCCAAGGTCACAAAGGAAGACAGACTCAAAGAACAACACATCACAAGACTCAATGACACTTAAATACACGGGTCCCAAAAGCGCCAAGCTTTGGACTGAGAAGAGGCACTCAAGAAATGACAAAGACGATCGAAAAGGGAGAGTTTGCCGTCGTGCACACCATAAGGCAACCAGATGGAGGCAACACTGTCCCAAACCTGAGCAAGGTGAAGGTCGACACGAGTGTTAAACCAGCACTTGAAAGGCGAGACAGTACAAGGAAGAGGCCCGTGAGGGACGCGATTCCTAACCCAGGTCATGTAGCTCATGGCCTCCAATGCAAAGAGCGGAGGCAGGCTAGACTTAGACAAGAGGGTGCAGTCACCATCAACAAGAGCCCTTGTTTGGGGTGTGCAAGGAGCAGAGATCTCTAGACACACCCCCTTGGACGTAAGAAAGCGGGCGGTAGGACCAAGGAACTCACCACCACAGTCACTATGAAAGATGCGCAGGAAGCGCTGACAAGTGCGCTCAGCCTAAGCAAGCCACGAAACAATGGTAGAGCAGACATCGCTCTTGTGACGAAGAGCAAAGATCCAGCACAAGGGAGAAAATTCATCGGTGAGACATAGAACATAATGACCAATATCCCCAAGGATGTCATGGAGAAGGGGGTCCATGAAATTTGCATGAACACACTCAAGGGGATGACTGGACTGGGATTCAGAGAAAGGGGTGTGATGTTTGTTTTCCTAGCCACAATCAAGACGGTCAGTGGGACAGGGAGAAGGGAACGTGGATGGTAAAAACTCCAGAGCCGGCTGAAGCCAAATCATATTGTAGATGGCATCATTGTGCACATGGATAAGACGTCGGTGCAATATATGGACAAGATCAGGGGAAAGAGAGGGACCAACATGGGCGAGAGCAGTGCCAATAGAGGCGACAGGCAAAGAGAACAGAGGCACATGATATAGTTTCTCACATTTAGCACCACATAAGATATGCGACCAGAAGGACGCAAATGCACTGTGCCAATACCTCGACTCTCGTAGAACTCCATATTTTGACTGTCCAGAGACAGCACTGACAGTAAGCTGAGCTTCAAGGAAGGGAAGAACGGCACACCAGGAAGAAACAGAGCACCACTAGGGCCAATGAAACCAACAACATCAATGCCCTGAACAGAAAGTAGCTGACCCAACCTAGTGCGCACAATGCCAGCAGATCCACAAAGGCCAAGGGAGATGAACGAGAAACGAACAGATGTCATCTGATAGATGGGCCTCAAAATTCAATATCCAAAAGCCACCCGATGCACGTACGAGGGAAGAACACCACATGTTGCAACAGTGCCAACCAGAAACGTAGGACGGGCAGATGCTGCACAAGTAAAAAGACATTGCGAAAGAACAACACACTACCAGTGCTCAATTCACGGGACAGGGGAACACAACGACCCACGGACATGACTGGTGGAATCACAACAAAGGACAGTGTCATTCTGACATGTAGGACCACTGGCCAACGGAGGAACACCCTCACCTCCCTCATTGCAAAGGCTGAAAAGCTGAAGAAGAGATTGTTCCAGCTGAAGCTTGCCATCACTTGCAACAGACACCGTCGAATGTAGGGTCGAGGTACCCGAGGAGGGAGGGAGCCATGGCAGAGCAATGTAGGCGGGAGAGGGAGGACCTGCGTAGGATGGTACACCATAGGAAGGCAGCCAACCCCAAGGATACGGTATTGGAGGAGGACCGGAGGGGATCCCATTGGTGGAGTAGGTCTATGCGGGTGTCAGGGAGGTCAACGAGGAGGAGGCAGCAGTGAAGGAGGACGATGCAGATGCAGTGTAGGTGCAGGATGTGCAGGCCCACGGGGCGCACATGACACGGGCAAGGCAGAAGTCATCCGGCGGAGTACGACATGCATGCGTAGAATGGTCGGTGGAACCACAGTTCCAACAGACCACACCTTCGGGAACACAAGAAGAGTAGGCAAGGGCCTACTTTTCGCCCTTGCCTTTGCCACGGCCCCGGCCACGACCACGGCCCTAGGATGCAAGAGGAGAGGTAATGGAAGACGTTGAAGAGGACAAAGAAGAGGTCAAGGAGGAAGAATAAGGGGATGAGACAGTGGTGAGAGTTGCTACTCGTATGATAGCAATGTGATTAAGCTGCTTGTTTAAGAGGTTGGTTCTATAGGCAGAAAGGCACTTAGCGGTGGTCCCAAAGCCCACCTGGGGGAGACTTCGGTGGCACTGGCTAGGAAGCAAGTCGTTGCAGCTCATCTGCTTTAGAGTTCCAGAAAAGGTCGTAGAGCTCTAGAATTAGCCCATTGACCATGGTAAGAATAGCCGGGAGCTGCCAGGGTAGCCTCACCAAGCTCATAGAGGAGCTTGAAACCGCGAGCCCAGTAGGTGTCGGATGTCTCATCGACACACATTAGAAGTATGTTGAACTGAACAGTGAGGAATCTCTATGAAGCCTGACCGATGATGGTGGTGCGGTGGCGAAGCATGGCATAAGCACCAATGTGGTCAGCACGGCGTCCACGAGGTGCTCAGGTACAACGGGGATAAGATTGCAAACAGCACGAGCAGCTTCAGCTGGAACATGGGTGAAATGATCTATGACAGGATCAGGGGTGACGTATTACTCCCAGATACGCTCGCCCTGAGCCCAGGAGCTAAAGCGAACTTCCCAGGAGGAGAAGGCGAGGCTTGGAGACAAGTTTGGCAGGTTGGGAGAAGAATTTATGCTGGAGTGGTACAGCGAGAAGTAGAGCAACACCAGGGGTGCCAGAAGCAGTGGCAAAAACAGTGGTGCCAGCGGCAATGAGAGTGGATGAGGCACCAAAAAGAGTGCCGGCAGTGGAACCAGCGGGAGTGGTAGCAAATGCGATCTGCAGGAGCTTGAGGACAATGGCAGCTACCTCGTCAGGAAAGGCAGTGCGGTTGTCTTTTGCCAGCTTGAGGCGATCCTCAACATCCCACTATGATTCAAGACTGTGATTAAACTAGCATTGCAAGTATGCTATGGTGGACTTGTCCTCACCAGGCATGGTGGCGAATGAGGGATTCTTTCAAAAAATGTTTGGCAAAGTTCCCCCTCCCCCCAGTGGGCCTGGAATATTGAGGATTGCGTCACGCATGTGGGGCTAGTGCTGAAGGAGGTTTCCCAACCCAAGTCCAAGAGAGAGCCAACAGCAGACAGCACAGGACCAGCCAGCCAAGAGGGGAAAAGAATGCAAGAGGGGCTGTCAAGCAGCAGGTGGGACGGAAGGATAACATATGAAGGAAAGGAGAGGTGGGATGGCAGCATCAACTACGGCAGAGAAAACAAACACAGTGGCGACAGCTAGAACTACCAGGGCAAGAGCACTAGCAACCGATGCTTCACCTAGAGTCACAATCATAGGAGCAACAAAGACATTAATTATCACTAGAAAGATGGCAACAGATGATGTAGGTGGGGTTCCGAAACTGACTAAATTAGTTATGAGTTCAAATTAAGGATTTGCGCGGTTAACTAATTAGTCAGAAAGCAACGGACTAATTTGTTCAACTATTAGTTAAGGCCGGATTTGGCACCATTTCACTGGACATGAAATAATAGTTCAAACTATTAGTTGGTGTAGTTGCATGCGGTAGGGGTCGAACACGTCCGGTCAGTTTGGGTTTGACCACGCATCCAACATTCCTCCGCCGTGGACTCTGCACGCCGTGCCCTTGTCCATAAGAAATGTCGAAAACACGCCATCATACGCAAGGTCATCCGCCAACTAATTCGCTCGCTCATCCCTCGCATCACTTGTCGACGCAAGCACGACACTGAGCTTCGCGCACGTGATTGGCTGCGTAAGAAACCAACTAACTAGTTCTGGTTAGACGCGCTACGGCGTTTAGTCAATTTAGTTCAACTAAAATCGTGGTTTTGGGCTCGCGAAAGCCCTTGACTAATTAGTTGGTTTTAGACTACGATGTTTGAGGGTCCCGCCATCGCGACGTCCTCGCAACCCAGACAGCCAGTTAACGAGGTAAACGGCCACTCCGCAACACTTAGCCACGGCCGTTAGCGATGTGCGAAAACCAACTACGAACTAATTAGTCAGCTTCGGAACCCCACCGTAGTCGTCACAGATGAGGGTGCTAAGCCTGCACAAGTGCGAATGGCTACAGCCGTGGCGGCTGCAACGGATGTTATAGCTTCTATGCTGGAGGCGGTGGCGGTTGTGGCAGTTGAGATCTGTGTGCCGATGTCAGCGACTGCTACTGCAACGGGTCCGACAACAAAAGCGGCCTCGGTGTAGGCCTTGGTGGCATAACCTGCTAAGGCATATGCAGTGGCACGTGAGGTTCTGGCCATAGCTGTGAAGGTGGCCACTCATGCTACGGAAGCGTCTATGACAGCAGAAGTCGCACAAGCCACAATGGATGATAGCGAGACAACGTCTTTGCTTGGCCAGGTTAGAGAGTCAGTGGTGGCAGCCTCCACGGCAGAGAATTCGCATCCCCCTGAGGTATCCTATATAGTGTGAGAGGAGATTCTTACCGGATACTGTCGTGATGGAGGAGAGTGGTTAAACGCGGGCAATCCTCTACTGGCTTCATGATGATGCCGCACCCGGCAAGTAGCGCTACGCTCCTCATAGTAGGACCCATGAGGAGCGACACCCAGGAGCTCGTTATGCACCACCACGGTGTCCTCCACCACCAAGGTGGCAAGGACGTGGTGACGGTACGTTGGTTGCCCAAGCCTTCAACATTGTTGCTCCTATAGCTGCCACGATTGCTGCTGTTGCTGACGCAGGTGTTATTGTAGCTGCCGAGGCTATAGCTGCTGCCGCTGCTGCTCTTATGGCAGAGGCGGCAGCTACAGCTCTTGCTCCTCCTATTCTGGGAGTGTTGCTACAACGGGTGGTGCGATTGCCCCTACAGTCGTTGCTGCACTTGGTGCCAAGGCTGTAGCTACAAATGCAAGTACTCCTATGCCGAGGTCACTGCTCCAGCTAATGCGACTGTCGCGGCAACTTCTGTTGCTTAGTTGTTACTGCCAGAAAGGTGGTTGCGGGTGCTTCTGCTATAACGTTGATACAGTTGCCGAGGCGGGTGCAGCTATAGCTACCGAGGTTGTCGCTGTTGTCGCTGCTGTTCTTGGTGGCGAGGCTGCAGCTGCAGCTACGACTGCTCCTGTTTTGAGGCCGCTGTTGCAGCGATTGTTGCTGCAGTTGTTGCTGCCCAAAGCACGGCTATGTGGCTACTGCTACAACTGCCACAGCTGCAACTGCTGTTGCTACTACTCCTATTGCCAAGGTTGTAGTTGTAGTTGCTATTGCTCCTGCTCCAAGGCTGCCACTATAGCAATTGTTTCGGGCGCCCAAGTTAGTGTTGCAGCTAATGATGGTGCTACTGTAGCATCTATTGCCAATGCAGGTGCTGCTCTAGCTGCTTGGACTGCCATTACTACTGCTGCTACACTGGTTGCCGAGGCTATAGCCGCAGTTGCGGGTGCTCCTGTGCCGAGGCCACTGCTATAGCTAATGCAGCTGCTACAACAACTTCTGGTGCTATAGTTTTCGCTGCCAAAAATGTGGTTGCGGGAGTTGTTGCTGTTGTGGCAGTAGTGGCTGCCGCGACTGCTGCTGATGTTGCTACTACAGTTGCTGTTGGGCACAAGGACAGTGGTGGCGGCCGAAGTTGGCGAATAGAATAGCTAGCGATAGTGGCGGCAGCTGCGACGTGGTGGCGACATCGGCGGCAGCGGTGGCCACTTCACCCACGGCCAGGATCTCACGTTCAAGATTGAACGTGGATCATGCTCTCACTAGCGCTCCGATATCAATTGGTAGTAGCTAGCTAGACATAGTGAGAGTCACAACGAGGGATAAGGCGGTGGAAGAACCACAATGAGGCACAATGCCATTGCTCAGAGAATCAACGCAGGTCAAGTTCACAAACCAAGAGAGGTAAGTGACACGGAACAGAACGACTGCTCCTTGGGGAGGAGCCAAGTGTGAACAAGCGGCGAGCTCGCTCTCGCTCGAGGTTCGACCCCCACCGTGGAACCTTTTTGGGGATCGAACGAGGCCCATTCCCCCCCCCCCCCCCCCCCCCCCCCCCTCCCCCCTTGTTTTTCTCACCTATGCACTGTGCATCAGCATACCAGTGACGGGTATGAATCAGGATGAGCATCACGCTAGCATCGAGTTAATCAAGCAAACTTAAACAATTGGAATGGAAACGAATGGTGTTGATGTCCAATGGGGTCTTCATTGAATGTTGTGTCTCGGCGACGGCGCACACACCGACAACAGAGTCTCTTCTCGCTCAGTCACCTGTAGTAGTGGAGTCTGGTGTGTGTGCAACGACGCCAGAGGTCACTACGTGTGTGTGAAATAGAAGGCAACACTTGGGCGGCGTCACGTGTGCTTGCTCGGATGCTCTTTAGTCGTTCTGCAGTCACCAGAGTTTCCATGGTCCAGGCACTCTCTCATTGTGATTTTGCGAATCACAACAAATACCTATCCCTATGCAGCTGAGGGGACCATCTTGCGTTGCATTGCCTCGCTGAAAGTGGCAATGACATGCTAGTCGGACTCTTCAAGTCACTTTGCACATTGTCCCAGATTGAAGCAGGGAGTGGAGAACCTTACATATTCTGAGCTTCTTGCTGAGTTTCAATAGTGATGAGTGTTTTCGACAAGTTTGTCGGTACAAGATGAATGCATGCAACACAATGTGAGTGGGCTCCTGACCCTCTTACATGCTTCACACCCTCATGTGTTGCACCAGTCACAGCGCTATGCACCTCACCTCAACCACCTGTTGCGTCTGTAGCACTGGTTCCCCTCCCCCCCCCCCCCCCCCCCCCCCCCTCTCGTTTCCTTCTGACTTATGAGAGGGGATGTAAAGGAAGGAGGGATGGGACTTGATCGCAATAACAGAACACATCCATTAAGGAACCAAGGAGGAATCGAGATTTCACACCATCTTTCAAGAAGCGGTTGCACGGGGCGGCAACAAAGGAGGTCGCCCATCTTGCCTCCTACTCCGAGACGCCGGCATGCTCTCCGACCTTAATACTGATCTTAGATCTTCCCCTCCGGGACTAAGGTCAGGAGTTTGATTAGAGTCTTGCCTGGGGGACAAGTCGGCTGCGCCGACTGAAGCATCCCCTCGTCTCTCTCCTATTCTAGGCATGGAAGACTGCCTTGCAGCCGAGACGGCAAGGCAATCTTCGCCCTGTGCCCTGCTGAATGACCTTCGAGACGATTGGGAAGCCAAGCCGTTCCCCGGCTCAGGCGGAGGCAAGGACTTGGATGAGGCGAGATCTTGGCCTTGTCTTTCCACTTTTTCACCGGTGCCACTCCCCGTCCTGGCGCTGAAGCTCGTGCGCGTGGGGCCCGGCGTCCTCGGCGACGGCAGCGAAGCTTGTGCCACCAGCATTTGCGAGCCACCGCTTGCCGTGCGCTCTCTCGCACTCTGCTCTCGCTTGCTGCCGTCCTGGGGAGCCGAGCCCGCGCCCTCGTCGGCGCGCGGGAGCCAGAACGACTGCGCCGCACGCTGGTGCTCGCGCTCGCGCTGCTCCCTCACATTCTTCCTCAGAATCCGCTCTATCTCCACAGCGGTTGGAGGTGCGCGCGGCGGCGAAGGCTGCACCCCACCCGCCGCCTCGCCCACACCACCGCTTCCGGTTCCACTTCCACCGCCTCCCAACAAAGACGGCGCAATGTTCGCAAGGCTCCAGGAGCGCGTCGGAGTGCCATGGGCTGGGCTGGCCTTATTTGCAGGACTGCCCGTTCCTGCTGGGCTGGAATTCTTCGATGTGCTGCCAACGGCGGGGATGGGACCCGAACCCGGACCCCTCTGTGGGCTCCCCGCGGCGCCAGGCGACCCGTCGCCCAGCGGGCCCGCACTTATTGCCGTTCGGATGCCGCCTCTCGGCGTGCCGACGGTCGGCCCCGACCGGAGGTTGCTGGAGCTGGCGGAGGACAGGAGCACGGCGCCCGACCGCCCGCCCGCGCTGCTCGCAGCAGCAGCAACGCCAAAAACGCCAGAGCTCCGACCAGAGGGGAGGTTGCTGGAGCTGGCGGAGGAGGACAAGAGCGCAGCACCCGGCCGCCGCGCCGCGCCCTTGGCAGGCGAGCTGCCGATGCCCGGGACGCCGATGCTCGGGACGCCGATGCTCGGGACGGAGAGGAGGCTGGCGGAGCTGGAAGAAGGCACAAGGGTGACGGAGAGGAGGTCCTGCATGCTCACTTTGAGCGGACCGGTGGTGCCCCGCTGCATCGCTTTTCGCGTCACGTGCTCCGACGCCTCCGCCTCCAACG
>SZWC01003291.1:172776-183808 GCA_023375785.1 Penium margaritaceum | reverse complement strand
TGGAAGGGGGTGATCACTGGGGAAGTCAGGTGACGATCGTATCCGGGACACGGGTGGAGGTCGGATACCCGTCTGCAGCTGACGGAGGCGCTCCTGTAGAAGACGAATCTCCCGCTCCTGGGAGTCATCCTCAAAGCCTGG
Source organism: Penium margaritaceum (assembly GCA_023375785.1). Taxonomy (NCBI): domain Eukaryota; kingdom Viridiplantae; phylum Streptophyta; class Zygnematophyceae; order Desmidiales; family Peniaceae; genus Penium; species Penium margaritaceum. The sequence goes on along the minus strand of SZWC01003291.1, from coordinate 183,667 downwards.
CATGAATGGCTCGTCATCAAGGAGGTCCGCAGGTGGTGGGAAGACCACACCAGGAGGTGAAGCAGGCGGGGCACCTGTCACGGGCACCTGAGCCGAGTGCTGGGTGGAGGCCGCAACGCCGACAGCTCTCTCAGAAATCTGTGGAGAAGCTGTGGACTGAGCGCGCAGGAGCTCAGTCAGTGTGCGGATAGCGTCAGTCTGCTCTCGCTGCAGACGATGCATCTCCTCTTGCTGGCTACGCAAGTCCTCAATGGCGTGCGAGCAAGGGCTCAATACACCTGAAGAAGAGGAGGAGGGATCACCTGGTCCCTTGTCCTTGTCGTCGGGCGAACTCATGTCGCCGCTCACTATGGGACGACAAGTCAAGTTTGCCGGATTTCAAAACCGTCTGTGTTTCTCGGGGAGTTGAAACGCTGGCAGCTTTTGACTTTTCGGTTGAAAATTTGGCTAAGTGTAATACTGACGTCAGCAAGTGGTTGCTGACGTCAGCACGACCTGATGACGTCAGCAACCAACAATGCTGACGTCAGCTCGTCCCTCTTTTTTCTTTTTTTTTTCTCGTCACGGTTCTGCCGCTGCGCGGTGGAGCGCGGCAGCTCCGCGGAAGCTGCGCAGCAGCTTCCGCCCAGCTGCTGTTGCAGCTGTGCTGTCAGCTACAGCAGCAGCCGCGTAGCTACGTGTGCAACGGTGGCAGCGGCGGCTGCGCTGCTGCCGCTGTTGCTGCGCGCGGCGGCTGCTGCTGCGCGCGGCAGTGCTGTTGTGCGCTACAGCTGCTGCTGGCTGCCGCCGCCGCGCGCTGCTGCTGGCTGCCGCCGCCGCGCGCTGCTGCTGCTGCCACTGCTGCGCTGCTGCTGCCACCGCGAATGCCGCTGCTGCTGCTGTGCCGCTGCCGCTGCTACGCTGCTGCTGCCGACACCGCTGCTGCGCTACTGCTGCCGCCGCTGCTGCCACGCTGCTGTGACGGCCGCTGCTACTGCGTTGCTGCTACGCGGCTGCCGCCGCCGCCTCTGCTGCTGCTGCTCTACTACTGTGGTTGTGAAGGGGGGAAGTGGCGGCTGCACGCACTGCAGCCGCCACACACCTCTGCGTGGCGGTACGCGCTGCTACTGCTGCCTCATCAGCTGCGATCTCACGTGGTGGGTGGACTGCACGGACGGCGAACGGCCATCTCCAACGGGTCCCAGAAGATCTGCTGCAGCGGTGACTCTCACTGCTGCTGCTCTGTTGCGTCTCTGCTGCGCAGCTCAGTGAGAACTGTCTCACTGCTCTGATACCATAAGAGAGTGCGTAGAAGCTTCCTAGCAGCATAGGCGCTGACCGGGCGTCAGTGCCTAGTCAGACGGTGACGACAGTCACAGGTCGTACACACAACGGCAAGGGTTTGGCTAGGAGACACAAGTCAAAGTGTCAGAATGCTTCAATATAGCATGTGCAGAGAGGAATGACAACTGACAGGTCCAGGGCGTAAACACCTGCCGCGGCGCACGGCGGGTGTCGCACGCGGCAGTCCAAGAGCTGTCCTAAAACCGGCCCAAAACCACTGTTTTGGCCATAACTCTGCGCACACATGTCAGAATCCTACGCCGTCTGAACCTAGACGTGCAGAATCAAAAGACGCACGCAACGACTGGTCACATGCATGCATCCATTGACTGACAGCGAGTATAAAAATGCAAAAACATGCAAATGGGCCTCATGCCCAGTCCGCCGAAAGGCGCCTGCAAGACGTAGAAGGCACAGCAAGGAGTCTCGGTGACATCTGGGGCTCTGGAACAGTGGTCGGTCAGCTCCAGACGGGTAGTCCGCCGCCTGTCGTCGCGCCGGTGTCACCAGGGCCGCCTGCCTCAGGGATCTGCACGAGTATGGACACGGCCGAGTGGTCACAGTAAACTGTACAGGAACGGCACAAAGCACAACAGCTTAGTGCCTTCGTAAGGAAGTCAGCTCGTTGCTGGCGGGTATCAACCCACACAATCTGGTCATCTCCTGCAACCACGCGTTCACACACAAAATAATGCTCTACATTGATATGCTTCGTGAGAGTGTGGTGCATGCCATTGTGCTCAACAATAGCTTTTGTGCTTTGATTGTCGTAGCGCAAGGTGATGCAGCGAATGGGAACGCGCAACTGCTGCAGCAAACGACACAACCAGACACTCTCAGAAGTCCCTGCACCGACAGCAACATACTCTGATTCACATGAGCTGTGCACAACTCACCCTTGCTTGCCACTCTTCCACGAAATCGCAGTCCTTTCGACAAGGAAGACATAGCCAGTGCGACTCTGCGCATCTGTATTGTGCGCCCAGTCATTGTCAGTGTATCCATCAACAACCACTGACGATTGTGCCCGGTAACAAAGACCAACACGGTGGGTGTAGAGTGCATACCTCACAACACGCAGTGCGGCTTCCATGTGTCGTGCCCGTGGACACTTTGAGAACTGAGCGAGGAAGTTTATAGCGAAGACTATGTCTGCCCTCGTGGTAGTGGCCAGGTACATCAGAGACCCTACGAATCGCAGGTAGTCGGTCACATCCACTGGCTCCCCTAACCTTGACACGTCAAGCGTCTTCAATAGCCTGTGCCCTGCGGGCGTCATCAGCGTCGATGCAGTGGGCACAGACTCAAGTAGTGAGGCAATGCGCTTTCCTAGGCTCCTGACGTATGCAGCTTGGTGAACATGCAGAACATGCCGAGTACGATCATGCCCGAGCTCCATGCCAAGGAAGACACGAGCCGGGCCCAAGTCCTTCGTTCTGTACGGAGATTGCATTAGGGACTTCACGGCTGCCACTGCCTCTCGACTCGGAGACGTGATGAGCAAGTCATCAACATAAACAAGGATGGTGGCAACGGTGCGGAGCGTGGAGTGGCAAAGAGGACTGGATCCACCATTCTACAACGGTACCTTCCCTTCTCCATAGTGGAGGTGATCTCCTGGTTCTAACACCGCGGCGACTGCTTGAGGCCATGGAGGGCCTTTCGTAGACGCCAAACTCTGTCGGTGCCGTCAGAAAACCCTGGCACTTACACCATGTAGATCTCCCCATCTACCTGTCTGTGGAGGAAAGCATTGTTGACGTCCATCTCCTCGAGTTCCCAATCATGGTGTGCTACGAGACTCACCAATGCCCGAGCTATGGTGTAGCGTCTGAGAGGGGCTAATGTCTTGTCAAAGTCGATGCCCGGCACTTCGGAAAATCCCTTGGCGGTAAGACGTGCCTTGTACTTGTCGAGTTCATTAGTGGGTTTGTACTTCATGTGAAATACCCATCGGGCACTGATGGCCTTGCTGCCTTGAGGGAGGTCCACCAGCTCATACATGGCATGGTCGTCAAGAGCCCTTGGTTCATTCTGCATGCCAACCTCCCAATGTTTGGAGTTGGACGAAGCCCGAACCTGCTGAACTGTGGTTGGGTCCGGTGACGAAGGTGTAGCAGCAACAGTTGCATGACACTTTGCAACGCTACCAAGGACGGCGGTTTCGAGAGCATGCTCGTGCTCTGACATGAGCAGAGCATGGCCCAGCGCTAAGCCAGGGTGGACAACCCCTATGGCCAGGCCAAGGGCGTCCATGTCGGTCGGTAGTGCTCGGGATTGCCCCAGCTAAGACTGAGAGGGACGAACAGAAGACGATGCAGCTGTGGTAGAGCGGGAAGGAAGCGCACGCAGGCGACCGCCTCGAACAAAAGGTTCGATGGGAGCAGGACCAAGGGGAACGCTAGGCTGATTGGGCGAGACCGTTGCGACAGGAGACAGCGGACTGGACGGAGCAGGGGAGTAGTGTGCAAGGGAGACCGATGCTGGGAATGGCGACACAGACGGGAGTGAGTCAGAGGGCGAGGAGGTCGCAATGCCGGGATCCGACAAATGCTCCGAGGGTGAAGGCTGCGAACGGGAGACCACAGCAGGGACCACAGGGGCTGAGGGTCCTGAGCCGCCCGTAGGCCCCCAGGTACCGACTTCCCCCCACAACCAAGAGAGCGGGAGCATGGATGCAGCGGACAAATCAGAACGGAGATGACGAAGAAACACATACTCAAAGAACAGTGCATCACGGGACTCAATGACACACTGGCGCTCTTTGTCCCAGAAGCGCCAGGCCTTCGACTAGGAGGAGACATCCAGGAAGGGATAGAGACGAACACGCGGGGAGAGCTTCCCATCGCGAAGGTCCTCGGGCAACCAGAGAGACGCAATGGTACCCCACACGCGAGCAAGATGTAGATCAGCACAAGTGTCGTACCAGCGCTCAAAGGGGGTCAGGTCCGCGGAAGAGGGCCGTGTGGCACCCGATTCCAGACCCAAGTCATGTAACTCATAGCCTCAAAGGCAAACGAGGGAGGGAGACGGGACTCAGAAAGAAGGGTGCAAACTCCATCGGCAAGGGTTCGATTCCAACACTCAGAGACCCCATTTTGCTGAGTTATGTAAGGAGCGGAAGTCTTCAGACATAGCTCGTGGGACGCGAGGAACGGGGCAGTGGGACCAAGGAATTCACCGCCACGGTCACTGCGAAAGATGCACAATGAACGCTAATAGGACCGCTCAGCCTGAACAAGCCAAGACGCAATGATTTCAGCTAAATCGCCCTTTTGGCAAAGAACGAAGATCCAGCGAAAGCCCGAAACGTTATGCGTGAGCCACCGGTGGTGAAGCTTGTGGATTTTGCCTACGGCACTACAGCCTCAAGCTGTGGACGATTGCCACATAATTCTTGCTCTCATGATTTCTCACTTTTGAGGTTTTTCTTGTGGGGAGCTCTAGCTCATTGACACTTTAGGCTACCCGGACCATGTGTAAGTTTGCATGTGGGTTTCGGGGGAGTGACATTTTGCTAGCCAAGTGTTGATCCTTAGTGAGCCACCTGGCCAGATTAATTTCATGCCACAGTGAGTTGCAGCCCTTGGTATGTACCCATAGGTCATGCTCGACCGGGTGGCAGCATGATCTTCACGTGCATCACGCACGACCGAGATTCACGCTCACCAACCTTGCCCTTGTCTCCCGCTCCTAGTGCTCACTTGTGTCATCTCTTCAATCTTTCTTGATTCCACGAGCTTTGAGCCATGGTGTGTCATGCATGGAGGTCTCCTCATGCTCCTCTCTCTTTGTCTCTACGTGGCAGGCTTCTACGTGCTTAGGTGATTAGCTACACAGAGTATCCCTTCACTTTACATTTCCCTTCCTTCCATTCCTAATCTTGAAGCCTCCACCTCCTCCATGATGTATGCGCCTGGTTTTGTGGCCATCACATAGCACGTTGTTGCTCAAGTCCTTCTCCCGGATCTTCTATCTATTCGAAAGCCTCCTTTCCTGAACAAGTGCTCCTACCCTCTCCCATATCCATCCGCATGGTTGTCCTTGCTTTAAAGAAATGGCATGGATGCCCTTGCTTCTCTCAATTGAGCAGCACATTGACGTAAGTTACACCGGCCAGGTGGTGTTATACATATTGATCTTTAGTTCCACATGAAAGATCAATACAACCTCCTTGCCTCAACTATTTTCTCGGTTTCTCACACCTTGCGCGGTGACGGCCTTTTTGACCATTGCGTACAGCCACTGGCATGTTTTCCACAGTCAACAAGATGCATTGCCTCTCTCCTTCCTCCACCTTTCATGTGACACTCCTACTGGCACCTTTCTATATTGACGTCCTTGGCCCTCTCAAGGATGAGAAAGTTGTATTGAGTGGCATGTTTGGAAAAATTGAAGCTCAATAGAGGTTCTTGTAACTCCTTCATGCCAAGTGTGATATCCCTTAGGCCATAAGTGAGTGGAAAGATTGAACTCATAACACAAGAGTGGATGTAAGTTGTTCCATTTCTCCAATAACAATGAAGGAGAGTTTTTTTACACATGTTCATTCCGTAAATGCATGGGATTCTTCCATGAATTTTTTTTCTCCTTACACTCATCACTGCAAACTCATCATTGGGTATCAGAATGGCACTCTTGTTGAGAGCAAGTGCACTATCGTGGCCAAGGTCATGTGGAGAATGCTCCACAAGTGCGGGTGGAAATTATGGTATACATAATCCAAGTATCGCACTTGGGTGTGGAGCCATATCCTTATCATTCCCTCCTCCTCAAACATGATTTCAGTTGATGTGTGTGTGTGTGTGTGTGTGTGTGTGTGTGTGTGTGTGTGTGTGTGTGTGTGTGTGTGTGTGTGTGGAAAAATCACTGTTTTGTACACCATGTCTTTTTGCCTCGGCAAGTTTGACCCTTTTGAGTTGACTCTCCTTTACCTTTGGTGTGTCTCANACTCATCACCGCAAATTCATCATTGGGTATCAGAATGGCACTCTTGTTGAGAGCAAGTGCACTATCATGGCCAAGGTCATTCTCCACAAGTGCGGGTGGAAATTATGGTATACATAATCCAAGTATCGCACTTGGGTGTGGAGCCATATCCATAATTCCCTCCTCCTCAAACATGATTTCAGTTGATGTGTGTGTGTGTGTGTGTGTGTGTGTGTGTGGAAAAATCACTGTTTTGTACACCATGTCTTTTTGCCTCGGCAAGTTTGACCCTTTTGAGTTGACTCTCCTTTACCTTTGGTGTGTCTCAGGCCTCCTTTGCACACCACTTCTAAGACACAGTCATCCCTATATTGTTGTGTCATGTACAGCTAAAATCTTTGAGGAACCATTGTATGGCCCTTGTTTGTGGAAGTATTCATGAAAAACGGCTTCACCTTCCATCCGTGTCTCTTTTCCCCTTGTGTCTCCCCTTTATGGCCCAACTCCCACCTTCATCCTCACCCCAATCTCAATCTCCTATCCATCAACACCATTTATGGTCAAGCATCCCAAAAGTACACACTCATAATCTAGGGTACAAAAGTGGAGCATATGATGAGGATACATCTAGGAATCAAGCCACCACGACCATGAATGCTTCATGGAAATGACTTACACACATACAGGTGTTTCATCTTGTGCACGAACTTTGAAATTTTCAGTGAACTTGCTTTAGAATTTCATGTCCTAATTCTTTATTTGTAATTAATATATAATCTGGATTGTAGATGACATGCGTATCCCCGTCTTGTCATTCTTTCTTGAAATGGGATTTTTTGGACCACTTTACATCCGACGGAGAACTCTGTTACGGTAGCGGCAGGTCATTTGTCATGATAGAAACATCTTGAATATTGCTCACGTGACAAAGAAACTGTCACAGAAGTGACACTAAAGGATGATTTTTGTCCAATGTTTGTGGGGGAGCCATGCTCCCCATTTAAATCTCATCCAAAGTTGCAGCATCCCCATCCAAAATTGTATCCCTCATTTATATCCTTGTGTGCATTACGCTTCCTCTACCGTTTCCCGTACTGACTCCCACACTTCCCACACAATCTATTCCACACTCATTTCATCCTTTGGCATAGTCCCACCTTCTGCATTCATCTCTACCTCTCTGTCTCTCTGCCTCTCCCTCCCTCCCTCTCTCTCTCTCTCTCTCTCTCTCTCTCTCTCTATCTCTCTCTCTCTCTCTCTCTCTCTCTCTCCCTCTCTCTCTCTCTCTCTCTCTCTCTCTCTCTNCCCCCCCCCCCTCCCTCCCTCACTCTCTTCACAATGTTGTTCCATTCTGACCAATTGCAACACCAAGAACTACTACATCAAACTGTGGCAGAAGACATGTGTGTTGAGCCTAAGATAACCCAACAACAGGTTGAGTTGTCCACCTTGGAGTTGGAGGTGGAGTTCTCAGTGAAAGATGTTGAGAAGGGTTGTATCTTCAAGTTATTCTTGAACCTGAAGAAGCATCAGAGTACCAACTTGTCATACCACCTTGCTCTACTCAATAACCTTGTTGTTCCGCAGACAAGACACCTTTGGAGAGGCTCTTCTCTCTGGGGTGCCACATCATCATGGAATTCAGACAATCCCCTGTTGACCTCGTAATGTACTTACTTATTTTATTCTGAATTAATGGATCGATGACCCACGCCCAATGAATTTGCCAAGTGTACCAAACGGATACATAACTCTAGAGTTGGAGGCTGAGGAAACATGGATGAATTAGTGTCATTGCAAAATTCTCAGGAAGGGCAGGAGGAAGATGAGGGTGTACATAAGGAGGTCAAGCACGAGACAATGATGAAGGGTATGTAGAAGGTGGAGATGTTGAGAATTAGGAACAGTAGCACTTGGCAAAACATGTGCATCATGTTGAACATGTTCACTCTTACAACTAATTGCTTGATTCAATTGTGATTTCTGTGCCTTGTCACTTAGCGTATGGATTTCATGTGTCACCTTTTTTTCTCATACACGATCATAAGTGTTCTAGTAATCCCATTGATACCATGATAGGTGTTACATCATGCATTCCACTAACTTGGCTATATCCATGAATCATGATTGTAACATCTGTGAGTCCAAGAGATCTAGAATCTAGACCCTGGTTGAATTTTAAAACCTCGGGTCCGGATCCTCCTCTTGATTTGCGGATAGGATTTAAGGTGCATTATTCATCCTTGGTGTGTGCCTTTTGCTATGCACTTGATGGCCTTTGGTACGCTCCTTCTCACTCTGAGAACAAAGAGCTATCATTCACAGATGCTGATGGAGGATTCTACACAATCCCTTGATCTTAATTGTGGTACAACCATGCTGTTTTTTTCCCTTCATTTGTGACATTTCAATTTCATTGTCCCACGGAGGCCCTCATCATTCTATCATCTTGCATGAAGGACTGTGGAATCTCCCAAAGATCAAAATGAGGAAAATGAGAGGTGTCTTCTTGTGGCATGAGAGAAAAAGTTCAATCTGACAGAGGAAGTCCAACAAAAGAAAAAAAATCAATAAAAATCCAAAATTCCTCAAGAGTGTTGCCCAATATCTCCTCTAATCTAGTTTTGGCAAAGAAATCTATTGCAAGTTTCCCTCTTGCATTACACATGACACATGATGATTGCCAAAGAACATCCATTTGTGGAAGTCCTTCGTAGTCTACGTTGATGAAAGAAAACTTGATTTGATCTGAGTGGATTGAATCCAAGAAGCTATATGATGCCTTTGGACATGGACTGACTTCTTTGGAATTCGTTTTTGACTTTGCAAGGCACTTTTCTCTCCGTCAACATCACTCACCTTTTGTGGTATGTGACACATCTACATGCATCATGGGCCAAACATTCCTTCCGTCCTTGAAGATCTAAAATGAAAGTCTTATACTCGTGAAAAAGATGGCCTTGCGATAATGGTGGGAACTTCTAAGTCCGCCTTGTTTCAACATTTGAGGTAGATTTGCTGTTGAGATAGCCCTTACATCTCTGGTTTGCAGGAGGAGCAAAAGAAAAACAAGAGTTGGGTGTTGCACGCAAATCGTGCATAGGGTTACATAGTAATCAAGCAAAAGAGTGTACATTTTTAACTCGTGGGACGGCTTGTTGAACTATCTTTATGGTGGACCACATTTTGGAAGGAATTCCACGAGTTTGGTCAATTATGGAGGTTTATAGTGGCATTCCCTATGTTTGCCAATCACAGAGGTTTTCCGTGCAACAGTTGTGGGCTTTACATTCAAGTTTTTCATATGTCATACTACAAATACTTCCCATGTTGAAGATTTTCAGAATTTATGTCGCATGGACTGACCACAATTACACAGAGATGTTGTACGTATAGAGATGTTATATGTATTAAAAATCAGTGATTTGACTAGTCTAGCAAAAATACTGAACGTAGGGACTGGACCCAACTGTAATGTCCGTGTGTTTGTGATTGGCATCGCTTGGTGAATCCCGTGTTGCCCGGTTTTTTGTTTGTCAAAAATTCCTAAATTTTCTGTCCGAATGTCTGATATGAATGAGTCAGTCACTTTGCTGTTGGTGGACCCGTCAAAACAATAACGGATCCACCAATCACGATTTTCTTGCAACAACTTTTGGCCACAAAACGATTGTGAAGTGTTGCTATTCACCCAAAAACACACGATCTGGGCCAGCTCAGGGCCTGGAGCATAGGAGCACGACCGGTCCTCGGCCGAAAAGATGGCCAACCCGAGTCCGGTTGAGCCTCGCCCTGGAAGAGTTGCCTTCAGACAAACCATCTCTTGCTCCTGGCCGGACAACGCCCGCCTGTCCTTCGTTCACTGAATTTGGACCCGTCTGTTTGCCGCCAACTAGCCTCGCAGGTCGTATATCCTTGCCTGCTGCTGCTCGCCTTCCTTGGCTCGGGTAGAGACCCGTTCCCTCCCCAACAGGCCGCACTAGCGCACATCCAAAGCCATCGCACAATGGCCGCCATGGCGTTGCGCGCAACTTTCAGCGTGGGCCTCTGCCTCCGAGCGGCGGCAGCCGCCTCGCTGCCGGCTGCCGCAAGGGCTGCCTCCTCCTCCACCTCCGCCGCCGGCGCAAGCCGGCTGGCTTCGTCTGTGTGCGGAAATGCGTTGGACGTGAGACGGGTGGCCGCCGCCGCCTTCGCTCCCGGCTCCCGGTGAGATTACCACGCGACGATGCAGCTTCGTTGCATTGCGTTGCGTTGCTCTGCGTTGCACCGCGCCGAAAGCGTACCAAAGCGCAGCGGAGCGCGCCGCACCGCACCGCACCACACCCGCACCACACCACACCACACCAGCTGTGATCCTGTCCGCGCGTGCTCGTTTGACGACAGCTGCAATTTTCTCTCAAGCCACTCGCGACTGCAACTCGCACTCTGCCGCGCTGCTGCTGCTGCTGCTTCCGCCGATGTGAGGGGCTGCTGGGGATGTGAGGGATTCGCCACCGTTCGACCGGGGAAGGGATGCACAACCTTTTGAGGTGGTGAGAGATGCACTACATCCCTTGCGATGCACTACAGCTCTTGCGATGCACTACAGCTCTTGCGATGCACTACAGCTCTTGCGATGCACTACAGCTCTTGCGATGCA
>SZWC01003291.1:146781-164777 GCA_023375785.1 Penium margaritaceum | reverse complement strand
GTGTGTGTGTGTGTGTGTGTGTGTGTGTGTGTGTTTGTGTGTTTGTTTCAGTGCATGCGTGTGTGTGTGTGCGTGCATGTGTGCTTGCGTGCATGCGTGTGTTTGTGAATGCATGCGTTGGTGCGTGGGTGCGTGCATGCATGCGTTTGTGCATCCCCGAGTGCGTGCGTGCATGCGTGTGTGTGTGCGTGCGTGTGAGCGCGCGCGCACACAAATGCGCGCATACGTGGTCGCGTAGGAGCACTCGCACATGGACATGAACATGTTCATGTCCATGTCCATGTCCATGCCCATGCCCATGTCCATGCCCATGTCCATGCCCATGTTCATGTCCATTTCTATGTCTATGTGGATGCCCATTCCCATGTTCATGCCCATGTCCATGTCCATTTCTATGTCCATGCACTCCCAATCCCACTCACGCGTGCATCCATTGTGCATGGTAACTTGTGTGACTGGGCCAAACGTGTTGTGAGCGCAGGGCACGCTGACGGCTGTGCGGGACTGGTTCCGTGACTACAAGATTCCTGACGGCAAACCTGCAAACAGATTCGGTCTTGACAACAAGCCCGCCAACAAGGTACGGCCCAAACCCTCAACAGCTCCCAACAGGTCCCAACAGCTCGCAACAGCTCGCAGCCCAAATTTCCATGTGGTGGGTCGTGAATTTCCTCCTGTTGTATTACCTGAAAGATTCTCATGTTCTAGAAATTGGAAATGTTTTCCTGTTGTACAACTCGCAAATTTTTTAGCTCTGCTTTGTGAACAAGGGCCGCACCCTTTCCTTGTTTGGTCTTCCTTTGGTTTGTAAGATGAAGCTCCTGCCTCGCAGCCAGCCCGGCCAAAAAGGTGGGCCGGAACGCCGCCACCTCGAGGACCAGCCTGCCACCTGGTTCTTCCAGATGTCCTCTACGCACGTGTCTTCCCATTCCGTGACCTTGCCACTGGTGTGGTCCTAGCACAGCATCCATGGCCTGCAGTCGCATGCACAGGAGCGGCTTCAGTAGATCCCCGGCTTGTCTCCCCCTTTTCTCAGAAGCTACAGTTCTGATCTTTTTTCCCCCACCACCCTCACTCCCAGCTTGCCCTGTTTTTACCCTGCTGCCTCTTGATTTGTTGTTGCAGCAACCTGCAACTGCTATCCGAATCCCTGTGCCGTGCACCCCTCCTGCTTTGCACCCCTCCTGCTTTGCACCCCTCCTGCTTTGCACCCCTCCTGCTTTGCACCCCTCCTGCTTTGCACCCCTCCTGCTTTGCACCCCTCCCGTCTTGCCTGTGCAACCTCCATTTTCTGCCTCAGCTGTCCCTCTCCAACCCCTTCCTCCCACTCCCCCCCCCCAGCCCCCCATGTCTATGGCCAGGTTCAAACTCTCCTGTCAATATTTGCTCGCGCCTCTTTTCGTTCGCTCCAGTCTCTTCTTGCTGCAGCCCGTCGACTGCGGAAGGGGGTGGGCGGGGGTGGGGGGAGGGGGTGGGGAAAACTCTTGTTTCCTGGTCTCCTCACGGAGAGCATTCTTCCCAGACTCCTTCAAGGACACCCCTCGGACTGTGCATGATGTGTGCCTGTATGTGTTCACGCGTGTCTGTGTGTGCGCAGGAGTATGCCCTGAAGGTCATCGAGGAGACCAACGAGTTCTGGTCGAGGCTGGTGCGGAGAGCTGTGCCCAAGGGCGAGCTGTCCCTCGTGTGATAAGCACACTTCTGTGTGTGCCACCTTCTTCTTCTTATTCTTCATGGGCTTTTGTCTTGTGCTCCTTTCGTTGAAGTGATGAATCCGTGGGCATTGGCGTCCCCAAGGACTTTTTTGTCCTCAGTTTACAGAGTTTTGAAGGTGTTTTGAAAGCAGAAAAATTCCAACGGTATCACTTGCACACAGCCAGGCTGCATTGAACTCCTGGGAATCTGGCTACACATTCATGCTGTGTAACTGAAAGACATGCTCGTGCTCATGCGTCTTATCCATTTCCAATTTTTATTCAATCATAATGACTGATGAGCTGTGTGCTTGCATTGGGGAGCCCTACCATGGGGGGCACTCCAAAGCGGGAAGAAATAGCATCCAAGATAATGTGGGGAATGTGGTCTGTCAAGTAGGGCCTGGTGTCTCCTCTACTCGCTTGGCAACCGTGGCCCACTCAAGAAGCTGAGATGAGTGCCTCGCTTGCTCATGAGCTTGGAAGCAACCCTTGCCCGTTGCTCTTTGCGTGGGACTGGCCTCCACCTCCATGCCAAGACAGTCCATCCGAAACATCCAGAGAGGTCACACTAGCACAAAATGGAAATTTGCTAGGAAGGTTTCCTATCACAACTTTTGTTGATGTGGCAATGTTGTCCAATTAGTAGACGCACTTGAGAGACAGCTCCTAGCACTGCTGTTGCTAGCGTGGCAACGCAAGCCAGCTAGCTAACTCACTAGCACACACAGGTGGAGGTGAGAACAGCAAGGGGTTGGCTAGGGACACAAACACAAGTGTCAGAATGCTGCAAATATTTGAAATGTGCAGAGAGAAATGACAACTGAGGTCTGGCCAACCTATATAGTGCCACGGACCTAGTGGATGCACACACACGCACGGCGCACAATGGCGCTATTTTTCTAGCAGGACAAAACAGTGGCAAAAACACAGTTTTGGTCACAATTCCCTGCAGACTCGTCAGAACGACGAGCCGTTTGAACCAGAACGGCCACGTCGACGAGATCTACATCCTGATAGGCTGCACGCCTACGTGCTCTGACACAGCACGAGTCTACAAAATACGGAAGTCTTCTGGGCGCCCGTCGCCACCGGCTGCCGACCTGCTGCCGCCGTCGCCTGTCTCAGGGATCTGCACGTGAATGGACATGAGCCGAGGGGTCACCGTAAGCTGTGTACGACATACACAACAACACTCCCCCATGACCGGAGGGCGAGACACGTCCATGCACATGCAGACATTGACTCTGTACAGAGCAGGAAACGCACAGCTGCTGCAAGCGGTAGGCACAGCACATACAGGGTGGCACATGAGGAATCAACCGGCAACAGGGGTGGGGCAGAGTCCAACGGAACGAGTGGCCGCATGAAACTTCGAACGACCCAGAGCCTTGGTCAGAAAATCCGCGCACTGCCTGTCAGTGCTCACGTGGATGACTCGGATCTCACCACGATCAACCAGGTCACGCACGAAGTGATGCTCGACATTGATGTGCTTTGTGCGTGCATGGAACACACCTGAGTTTTTGGCGATGGCCTCCGCGCTCATGTTGTCACACTGGAGAACCACGGGGGGAATGGACTGACGCAGTTCACGCAACAGACGGACGAGCCAGACACATTCCGCTGCACCGGCGCCTAGGGCAACATACTCTGCCTCAGCAGTACTGCGTGCGATACAGCCCTGCTTCCCACTTCGCCAGGACACTGCAGTGCCTCCAATGAGGAAGATGTAGCCAGTGCGGCTTTTGCCATCTGGACTCCACGCCCAATCGCTGTCTGTGTACCCATCGAGCACAACAGACACCTGCTCGCGAAAGCACAGGCCGAAGCGTGTGGTGGACAAAATGTAGCGCACACACCGGACTGCGGCCTCCAGTGTTCGCCGGCGCGGAGCCTGCGAGAACTGGGCGAGCAGGTTGACAGTGAAGGCAATGTCGGGCCGTGTTGTGGTGGCCAAGTACATGAGCGAGCCGATGACTCGCAGGTACAGGGTCACATCAACTGGCTCCCCCAGGTCCGCTGGGTCATCGACCTTCAGGGCGGCCTGCCCCTCAGGGGTCATGGGCGTGGAGGCCGTGCGGACGGCCGCGAGGAGGTCGGCAAAACGCTCCCCCACGGTCTCTGCGTAGCGTCCCTGATGGACACGGAGTGTGCGACGAACACGGTCGCGCACGATCTCCATCCCCAAAAAGACAGAGGCCTCACCAAGATCCTTCATCTTGTAGGCCGAGGAGAGAACGGCCTTGGCAGCATTCACTGCTCCCAGGTCGGGCGAGGCGATCAGGAGATCGTCCACGTAGACGAGGATGGCAGCGAGTGGTGCTAGGGACTGTGAGATGAACAGAGATGGGTCAGCATCACTCTGAACGTACCCAGCGCGTCTCAGCGTGCTGGTGATCTCCTGGTTCCAGCAGCGCGGTGACTGCTTCAGGCCATACAAGGCCTTCCGCAGCCGGTACACGCGACTGGTACCATCCTCAAAGCCAGGTGGCTGGACCATGTAAATCTCCTCCTCAAGATCCCCATTTAGGAAGGCGTTGTTGACATCCATCTGATGGAGTTCCCAGTCGTGCTGTGCCACCTGGCTCAGCAGCGTGAGTGTGGTCGTCATCCGCCCAACTGGGGCAAAGGTCTCGGTGTAGTCCACACCAGGGACCTGAGAGAAGCCCTTTGCTGTCAGGCGCGCCTTGTAGCGGTCCACAGTGCCGTCTGGCTTCAGCTTCTTGTGTAGAACCCACTTGGCCTTGATGGCCTTGCGGTTCTTGGGCAAGTCCACCAGCTCAAAGACGCCGTGCTCGCGGATGGCATCAAGCTCAGCCTGGCAGGCAGTGCGCCACTGCTCAGCATCAGGGGCCGACAAGGCCTCAGGCAGACTGGTGGGATCAGGAGCTAGCACTGGTGTACTCCGTGTAGCCAGGACATATGCTGCAGAGGGAGGGTCGACCGTCACCATGGATTCAGCGGCGTCACGAGCAAGACCGCGCTCATGAGCAAGTAGTGCCGCACCAGTGGCACAGCCAGGGTGCACCTCAGCAAGACCGCGCGCACTCAGGCCGAGGACCTTTGTGCCCGGATCACCGCTGGCGACGCTGCGCGTGGGGCGCGGGCATAGACGTCCGCCGGGTGCCCGTGTGTAGGGGTCCGATGGGGCAGGGGCAGTGGGCACTGCTGACTCACATGCCGGTGTGGACCGCACGGCAGGCGTGCCACTCGAGGCTGGCGTGGCATCGCCAGGTGGGGTCAGGCCCACGGCAGACGCAGGCGCGTCTGTGACCAGAGACAGGGACAGCTCAGGGACAGATGCGGACGCAGGATCAGACTGAGCGTCAGGGTCAGACTCAGTCTCAGACGCGGAAACAGACGCAGGATCAGGTAGAGCCGCAGACACGGGCGAGCGCGGAGAGTCAAGGGTGGAGGAGCGAGCCACAGACGGGACGGGGCTGGAGGTGCCGGTGGGCACAACCGCTGGGGACAGTCCCGGGGGTGCAGGCGACGGAGTGACCGCACTGGACGGGGGCACTGTGCCCACCAGACCAGGAGCCTCCCCCTCACGACGGGGACCGGAACACCCAGGGGCATGAGCAGCACGCAGAGTGTGGATGCGAGCAAGGTCGCGGAAGGCGCGATGCTCGAAGAAGAGAGCGTCACGGGACTCCACGATACGGCGGCGCTCGGGGTCCCAGAACCGCCAGGCCTTGGACCGCGGGGCGACGCCAACGAAGGCGCAGAGGCGGCCCCGCGGAGAGAGTTTGCTCCCCTGCTGCTCCGGCGTGAACCAGACGCAGGCAAGGGAGCCCCAGACACGGGCAAGGCGCAGGTCCGCTCGACGCCCATACCACAACTCGTAGGGCGTGCGGTGACTGGGGAGGGGACCGTGGGGAATGCGGTTCCACACCCAGGTCATGTATGCCATGCCCTCAAAGGCAAAGGCCTCAGGCATGGCACTGTCGGCGCGCATGGCGCGGACCGCATCCTCCATGGTGCGGTTCCAGCGTTCGGAGACACCGTTCTGCTGGGGGGTGGCGGGAGCAGAGAGGTTGTGAAAGACACCGAGCTCGGTGAAGGAGCGTGCCATGTCACCGAGGTACTCGCCGCCACGGTCCGAGCGAAAGGTCTGAAGGCGGTGGGGGGACTGGCGTTCGGCCATGACCAGCCAGATGCGGACCGCAATGGCTGCATCGCTCTTCTGACGCAGGCTGTAGACCCAGCGCATGCGCGTGAAGTCATCAGTCAACGTCAGGACGTAGCGACCGCGGTCTTCCTGAAACTCGACAGGGAGCGGACCCATGAGGTCGGAGTGGACAAGCTCCAGGGGCCGACGAGCCCTGGAGACAGACGCAGGATAAGTAGACCGGTGCATTTTTCCTTCAGCACAGGCCAGACAGTCGGTCGTGGGCGGCGCCTCGAAGGACGCGTCATCAAGACCAAGAGCAGGCTGAGTGCGGATCAGCCTGTCGACAGCCCCTAGGTGCACATGACAGAGACGTCGATGCAGGAGGCGGTGGTGTTCGGGGGACAGAGCACCAGCGACAAAAACACGGGCAGCGGAAGAGGGAGGCAAAGGGGGTGCACTTGCAGAGCACCCAAAAATGTGATAAAGATCATCGACGACCGTCCCACTGAGGACGGTCTCCTCGGTGTCGCGCACAAAGATGCGAGCATCGGCAGCCATGTGTGTGACGCCGAGTCCCATCTTGGTGCAGGCACGGACAGACAACAGGCTGAGTTCCAGATCAGGGACAAAAAGGACGTCGGAGATGTATACGGGACCAGCTGGCCCGGTGAACTGCACAACCCCAACACCCTGGACAGGGACCTCATGGCCAGCTGCAGTGCGAACAGAGCGAACGGCGCCAACGGGATGCAAGACGACAAAGGCGTCACGACGACACGTCATGTGATGGGTGGCACCAGAGTCCACGACCCANTGACCCGTGTACAAGGGGCAACGTGGCACTCTGCGACGGAACAAGGCGCGGCAGCAGGCCGCTCGGCAGGCGACGCGGCAAGACGAGCAGCGGAGCGGACATGAGACGCATGCAACCAAGACGTGTCATCGGGTCCGTCACGCGCACATGGCTGGGCATGGGGACCACCACAGTCATCACCACGCAACGACATAGACAGTCCACAGGCAGTAGGACCCCTCGACTCAGTCAACTCACTCGCACCTCCCTGAGATGAGCGTAGGACGAGAAGCTGGTGAAGCTCGGCGATCGTCCGGTCGCGCTCGGCGAGCGCCTGGTCGCGAGGATCAGTGGAGGAGCCTGTTGTGGCGGCGGACTCCTCTGGGACGGCTGCGGTAGTGGCGGCCGAGCGGGCGGTCGTACCGGACGTCTGGCGCATGCGCGCCTCGTGCGCCTGCTGCAGCCCACGGGTGACCTTGGCCCAGTCCAGTGGACGTCCTGTCAGGTGAGTGCAGTCGGGATAGCGATGGTCACCACCGCAGTTGAAGCACACGAGGCGACGTCCCGTCGTGCTGCTAGAGCCGCTGCTGCTGCCGCCGCCGCTGCTGCTGCCGCTGCTGTTACTGCTGTTGCTCCCGCCGCTACTGCTGCGGCTGACACTGCCAGTGCTGGTGCCGCTGGTGGTCCCGCCGCTGGTGCCACCACCCGACGCTCTGCGACCCTTCTTCCCCTGTGCTGGAGCCGCCGTTGCTGTAGACGGAGGGGTGGGCGACGCGGCGGCAACTGCAGCGGAAACGGTGCTGCGGCGAGCGCGGTTCGCGGCGTCCATGCCTGCCACATCCAGAAAGTGGAGTGTGGCCCATCGCAGCAGGGTCCCGTCGCTCGCCATGTCGCGCAGTAGCGTCTGGTCGAAGTTGCTGAAGACGCGCGCGTAGTCGGGGTGGATGCCGTAGAGGATAATCTGGAGGGTGGAGTATTGCGCTGGAGCGTCGTCTCCAAGATCCTCGTACAGCTGGATCGCCCGACGCCAGTAGTCGGCTGCAGACTCTTGAACAATCTGGCAGAGGGAGTTGAAGTCGGCGAGGCGCTGGGATGTCAGCGCCAAGGTGGCCCCCTCAAACAGAGTGACGGCCAGTGCCCATGCCGCGTACGGGTCAGCTCCTGCCCCGGTCAGCGAATCGCCAAGGAACCGACTGAAGTCCTTGGTGAAGTCGGGGGCGGCCTTCATCAGGCCGGAAGCTGCGCGGACTGCCATGTGTGTCTGAGCAGGGTCAGACGCCTGATATGGTGCGAGGTAGTAGGGGAGGACTCCCTCGCTCATGGCCCACATGCGAAAGCGTGGCTCCCAGGACTTGTAGTCATTACCAGTCCGGAAGACGGGCGGGTCTGACTCAAACCACTTGGGTGGCTTGACCGTTCGCAGGGCAACGGCCGAAGCCACTGCGGGGCCAGGCATCGAGGAGGCAATTCCCTTACCCAGGCGGGCCCGCAAAGCCAGCTCCTCAAAGCTCAGTGGGCGGCGAGATGAGCTGGGGTCCACGTTGGAGCTGGAGCTGGCGCCCTGGAGGGCCGCATTGGCCTCACGCGCTCTGCGACGCGCCTCCAGGCGGATGAGACGTGCTCGGAGCACCTCTTCCTCGCCCTCCTCGCCTGAGTCTGAGAGGTTCGCCGCGACTTCATCACCATTACCGCCGTGGGCAAGGTGGTCCTCGCTCGGGTCAGTCGACGGACGCTGCTGCTGCTGCTGGGGCAGCAAGCCCCTGAGCATATCCTGTAGTTCGGCCACCTGCCTTGTCAAGGTATCGCGGCTCTCCGCCTGCAGGTCCGCCAGTGCGCGCACTTGGCGCGCCAAAGTAGTCGGACTCGGCGGACGCTGTTGCTGCTGCTGCAGCGGTGGCTGTTGTTGTGGCGGCGGCTGTAGCTGTCGCTGCTGCTGCTGCTGCTGCAGTGGATGCTGTTGCTGTAGTGGCGGCTGCTGCTGGTGTTGCTGCTGCTGCTGCGACTGCTGCTGCCGCTGTGGTGATGATGGCGGTGGTCGACGTTGACCGCTAGCGGCGCTGCTCTCGGCAGCTGCGTCGGCAGCCATACTGGGGGAGGTTTGCTTCGGCATGGCAATTGTTTTCCTCCCCTGGTTTTCCCCTCTACAGAAGTCTTCCGCGGAACGTCTCCACGGAACCGCCCTTCCGCGGAAATTCCTCCGCGCGGAACTCCTCCGCGGAGCGTTTCCGCGGATACCCTCCGCGGTGAACTTCACCGCGGAAGCTCACCGCGGATCACCGCGGATCACCGCGGATTTACCGCTGATGACCGCGGAGTACCGCCGATGACCGCGGTCACCGCGGTCGCGCTGGTGTAGAACGCGGCGTGCTGCTGGGGGACGGCGGTCGCCGCGGTCGACCCGTTCCGCACCCGCAGCTCCGCGGTCGCAGGTCGGCGGCGANGTCGATGTCGTCCTGAGCGGCCGCGGAGGTCGAGCTGCGCGGCGGTGTGGCTGCGGCGGAGCTGTGCGGATCCGCGGAACACCGCGGATCTGGACTGTTGACGTCACCGCGAGGTGGCAAAAGTGGAACGCCGAGTGCCTCCGCGGCATTCGACGCGTGTTCCGATGCGGTCGCGCGGTTGCCGCGCTCGCCGCGGAAGCTTGGTCACCGCGGAGCACCGCGGAACGACCGCGGAACGACCGCGAATCGACCGCGGAACGACCGCGGATTGACCGCGGATTTTATAAAACGCGGTCGAAGTGGTGGTGGGCCCTCCCAGGACCTCCCGCCGAGACCGTGGGCACTGCTGCTGCTGCTCCTCAAGGCAACGGCTGCGGTTGCTCACGACTTCTTCGGCTGCTGCGTCTCTGCTGCGCAGCTATACGAGCAGTGGCTCGCGGCTCTGATACCATGAGAGACAGCTCCTAGCACTGCTGTTGCTAGCGTGGCAACGCAAGCCAGCTAGCTAACTCACTAGCACACAGAGGTGGAGGTGAGAACAGCAAGGGGTTGGCTAGGGACACAAACACAAGTGTCAGAATGCTGCAAATATTTGAAATGTGCAGAGAGAAATGAAAACTGAGGTCTGGCCAACCTATATAGTGCCACGGACCTAGTGGATGCACACACACGCACGGCGCACAACGGCGCTATTTTTCTAGCAGGACAAAACAGTGGCAAAAACACAGTTTTGGTCACAATTCCCTGCAGACTCGTCAGAACGACGAGCCGTTTGAACCAGAACGGCCACGTCGACGAGATCTACATCCTGATAGGCTGCACGCCTACGTGCTCTGACACAGCACGAGTCTACAAAATACGGAAGTCTTCTGGGCGCCCGTCGCCACCGGCTGCCGACCTGCTGCCGCCGTCGCCTGTCTCAGGGATCTGCACGTGAATGGACATGAGCCGAGGGGTCACCGTAAGCTGTGTACGACACACACAACAACAGCACTAGCACAAAGGCAGGTGCAAAAACAGCAAGTGATTGGCTAGGAGAGACATGAGGGAATGAGATAACCCTTTTAGCTAATGTATGTGTGTGATAGATCACACTGTGTGTTACAATGGGACAGACGGCTCTAAGTCAACACAGATATGCTTCAAGAAGTAAGAGTTAAGTTAGAATAAACAAGCTAGAACTTGAACAAGTGGTTGGTGTGTGGGCTTTGGCCTGACACCCTTATGAGGACAGTGTGGTTAGTTTATGTCTCGCACCGTGTTCCAGTTGAGGATACGCTGGTCAAGAACCGCTGACCTGGTGACTTGTACCGGTGTGACGTGAGACCCATCGCCTCCATCTGTTAGGTATGCTCCATGCATGCAAGCACGTGTGGTTGAGAGCCGCACCCAGAGACATGTTCCAAGGTCATGAGGAGACCTTGTTGCTTCGTACCTCTTTTATGGTGTTTTGCACATGGATGTGTGATTAATGTCTTGCATGGCCAAGACCCGGGCACTTGGTGAATTTTGCCACTGTCAAGAGGAGACCTTGTTGGTTTTCACGCATCTCTCATTGTACTATGTTGTGTCCTCCCGCTTTGTGTACATCAGTTTGCAGATGACTGGCGGCGACATGCGACGCTACTGGAGCGTCGTCTGGTGGAGTCGACGCACGCTGAGGCCTACACACATTTTGCTGGTGTTGAAGTTTGTTGGCCACTCACAACTCTATGCCCTTTTGCCTCCCACACTGTGCACACACGTGTACAGATTAAGTAACAATGGTCCTACCTGGGAAGCTTCAGGCGAGCCAGTTCTTACTGGAGCCTCTGATAGCTTCACACTGTTGCTGGATCCAGGAGTGCTATGTGGCACATATGTGACCGCTGCATGTTTTCTCTATGACCCTGTGATGCGGTCGTTGGTAGGGCTCGTACATTCTCACTGTTGTGCCCTCCCTCTTTCCTTTCTTGCCTTGAGTGCTTTGGGGGAGCTGCTTATTTCCCGGGTGTTGATCCTTAGGGGGCCACCGTGCCAGTCTTGACCGTGCGCTGGTGAGTAGCCGCCCTCGGAATATTCCGAGTGGTCGGGCTCGACCCCCGGGTGGCGGCACTAGCCCAACCATGCGTGATGCTTGGTGTGGGTCCGTGCTCACCTGTGTGTTCTTACCTCGTTTGCTCTCCCTCACTCATTCTTGTCTTGGTGTAAGCTGCAAGTGGTTCTAAGAAAGTCTCGACCGCATCCATGGCGTGTCTCGCGCTTCATGTCTCTTTCCACTCCGCTTCATCTAACACACATAGGAAGCTTCCTAGCAATTTCTGGTATAAGAACAAGCAAGGGTAGTCCCCTACGATGCGTGCGTCCTGGACCTGTGTGTGAGGCGCCGAGAATCTCTCGACAACCGTTGCGGTGCTTCAACTGCCGCACCACCTCTTCGGGTCCGCCGTCTCTTCGGCTAGCCTGTCTCTTCATCTCCGCGTGGCCGTCTCGCCACTGAGGAATTGCTAGGAAGCTTCCTAACCTTGCTGCTGCTGATGTGGCGACACTCTCCAGTCAGCTGACGCACTAGCCAGCAAGCAGGTGCAAGAAACAGCAAGGATCAGGCTAGGGAGACGCGCAAAGTCTCATAAGCTCCAATAGCTTAGTAATGCAGAGAGAAAAGACAACTGACAAGCACACAGCATAAATACCTGCCGCGGCACACGGCGGGTGACGCACGCGGCAGTGTCAGTTTGTCCTAAAACCGGCTCAAAAACCACTGTTTTGGCCGTAACTCTGCGCACAGGCATCCAAACGCAACACTGTCTGAACCTAGAGATGCAAAATCTCGAGCCGGACGCTACGACTGGTCACACGCACAAGTCCGGCATCGATCGGTGGACGGACAATACAAAACATGCAAATCGGGCTCGAGAGCCAGTCCACCGAGAAAACTCTAGCACCTGCAGAAAAACTGCAGAGCACCCCAGCAAGCACCCGGNCTCCAATAGCTTAGTAATGCAGAGAGAAAAGACAACTGACAAGCACACAGCATAAATACCTGCCGCGGCACACGGCGGGTGACGCACGCGGCAGTGTCAGTTTGTCCTAAAACCGGCTCAAAAACCACTGTTTTGGCCGTAACTCTGCGCACAGGCATCCAAACGCAACACTGTCTGAACCTAGAGATGCAAAATCTCGAGCCGGACGCTACGACTGGTCACACGTACAAGTCCGGCATCGATCGGTGGATGGACAATACAAAACATGCAAATCGGGCTCGAGAGCCAGTCCACCGAGAAAACTCTAGCACCTGCAGAAAAGCTGCAGAGCACCCCAGCAAGCACCGGGAACGTCGTTGCAATCGTCCGGCAGCTGCTGGTGGCTGGATCCACCAACCGTCAGTGCTGCGGCGCCAGCTGGGTCCGCATCAGGGATCTGCACGAGCATGGACACGGCCGAGTGGTCACAGTAAGCTGTACAAATGGACAGAAAAAACTCACACCACAACAGCCACCCCTTCCCATTGTGCACAATTCCGTTCTCGCCTCGCCTACGTCACCATTGTGCCCACAACACCATCTTGGACTTCACGGTTATGTCGGGACTCGGAGGCTAGGTTCTCTCACCTCCACCTTGCGTGCTCTACTCTCGGCCCACTGGCGCACGCTAAGTGACGTACGCTCCTCTTGTGGCGTGACTTCAAGGTCGGTGTGATTGTCGCACCCCTAATCTGGAGCAGTGTTGCCCCAGTTGTCACCCATAGCAGCGACTGACGTCACCTGTATGGCAGCCTCCTAGGAACTGCCCCTCTTCTCGCAGTGACGTCTTGTCCCTGCATCTCCCTTGGTTATGTTCCCCGCATCACACTGCGCTCACACAGCCAAGTTCCGAGTCAAAGTGTGGTGTGCTTGGAGCGCCTCTCTCAACTGCACCACTAGCCCCACTCATCTTTCACGCTGGCTGACGACAACGACGCCCCTCTGTGGGTGCATATGCTAGACCACTCGTACTGGCAAGAGGACGTTGACGCTGCAGCCGAGCGCGAACGGGAGGAGATAGATCGTCGGGTCTACACCCCACACGACCTTCCACCGTCACCACTACAGTCACCAAGGATGCAACCACCTCGCAACTCTCAGCCGACCGAACCTACAGATGCTCCTACTCCAACTTCCTCCTACCGCAGCAGGATCTAACAAGACATCTACCGCACCCAAGGTGCCCGGTGTCATCCCCGTTCTCCTAGTCCACAACGACTCAATTGGGCTAGCAGGCGCTGTCCTTTACGGAGTTGCTGGTGCCGCGGCTACCTTCGCAGCAACGGCCAGGGCTTGTCGTGCTCCTACACAGATGACCGTTGGTCGTGCAACCGAGGCATACACACATACTGCTGCCTCCCTCACTCTGCTTGCAGCTGCTACTGCAAGCATTGCCACCCAGATCACAGCAGCAGGAGCATGTGTTGCCAAGGCAGCCTCCATTGCAGCAGACATCACCTCCAGCGCAGTTGGATCCATACAGGCATCCACCGCCACAGAAATGCTGATGCCTACTGGTACTCCTCGCGACGTCACACCACACATTACCTCCGGCGTTCTAGTGGCATCAGCTTCAGGTGCAATCGCCGGAGCCGCTGCTACGGGGCTCTCGTGTCTCACCGTGGCACTCGCAGGTTGGGTGACGGTCCTATTCTCCTCGGCCACAACTGTTGTCCCGTCGCTCTTCCCCCTTCTTCCGCGTCATGAACCTGGTGAGCGTTGCATTGCACAGTGTCACATTGCACCTTCCTGCACTCTCTTGCACTCTCCTGCATTCTCTTGTCACTCCACCTGCATTCAAGGTTCCATTATCTCATCATGCCTGGGCCCGAGGAGAGTATAGAGGCCCTCCAGGCCGCTCTTAGTGAGGCTCAAGCAGAGCGTCGCAAAGCTGAAGATTAGCTTCATCAGGGACGGGAAGCACAACACAAGCTAGCTGCCGCGGTGGCCACATTACTCATTGAGTGGCTGCGTGCCGTTCCAAGATTAGCTGCAATTCTCCCTACTACAGAGTCCGGCTTGGCAGATTTGTCTGCTCCCCCTAGTGGTGCTGTTGCCAACTCCTCTTCTCCCTCTCTCTGAGCATCAGCCTTCATCCGTGCTCTGCTCCCAACTCGGCAGAAAGACTTCGAAACGCCACCACCACAGTTTACGTCTGAGCTAACTTTCACATCCTGGGAGACGCGCTTCAGCGCATGGGCCCAGGGTGAGCTACTTACTATTCTCCTTCCAAGCCGTCATTTGTACCACAACCAGCTGAGGCTGCTCGCGCTGTGAGAGCCCTCATCAACGCAGGACCCGAGAATCTTCTTGATGATATTGGTACATACAAAGCAGACCCTTCCCGCGGCACCCGTACTGATCCCATCGGCGCCTATGCTCTCATGCGCCGCCGCAAAACAGTGACTGGACACGCTGCCCAGAGTGCTCTCACTGTCTATTTCAACACCTTGCAGATGCGGGTGGATGAGACGGCAGATGAGTATTGGGCGCGTAGCCTGCGCCTGCTACAAGACCTTGGCAGGGCCGCTCCCGGCCCTCTCTAAGCCTACTTGTCCCGGCCCTCGTTGACGGCCTCATTCCTGAGCTGTCTAACTTGTATCTCCATGTCACTTAGGCAAAACTCGAGCGCATTGCCTCTGCACCTGTTCCTGCCGATTCCCCACCCGGGATCGGCCCCCTCTTTGATTTCACTGCCTCGCGTCTAACCGACTGGTGGAACGCCTTACAAAACAAGCGCATGCACCGTGCTGCGCTGGCTGCTGTCGCCACCTCCTCCTCTTCCTCCTCTGCCGCAGACTCCTCAGAAAGAGGACATAATGACTGCCATCGATGTACTTGACTGAGAAAAGTTCCATAACATCAACATGGAGAAGAGCGAGGGACTCATGAGTGTGTGATGTCAATACAGGGATAGGGGACGACGCACCTTGCCTTGCACACAATCCATGCAGTTAGTGGTGTAGGGATCGGGAAAAGTGGCAGCATCTAGACCAGTGGCAGGCTGATGACGTAGCAAGTTGTGAATGGAACTCATGCTCATATGGCTGAGGCGACAATGAAGCAAGCCTGTATGCTTGGCAGAAAGTGAAGGGACGACATGTGCATGAGCAACAACAGCAGTAGATGCGCCAGGTGCAGACAAAGGTACACAATACAATTTGTCACAACTAAGGCCACCAAGCACAACACATCTAGACGACTGCAACGAAGCAGTACCAGTGCCATGATACGTGATGAAGTCCATACCCTAATCTTCAAGTGTAGTGACCGACAGCAGACTCACCTCAACCGCAGGCACAAAAAGCACATCAGGCAGGAACACAACACCAAATGGACTAAAAAAACACACGATACCAACGCCCTAGACAGGCAGCATCTGTCCTGGACCAGTTTGGACAGAATGGACGTCCCCAACAGGTCCCAATGGTACTAACACGACACGCGATGATGTCATGTAGTGAGTGGGTCCATAATCAAGAATCCAAAAACCACAAAAAATGCGAATAGGAGGCATTGATTGAGAGGAAGAGGAGAACTGGAAAGCCAGCTGGGAGAACCCAAGAAGGCTGTTGGAGGCGAAGTCGGTATGTTGAGTGGAGATGACACGCGCAGCCACTGTGGAGGTGTGTAGCAAGCCGACGGCAGTCCACAAATGGTGGGATAGAGGTGGGGTGGTCCCTAGTGCCACCCAGATGGTGGTACCACTGCCGCAGCCATGCCCAAGCTCAGACAATGGCAACGAAGAAGAATGATCTTTCATAGTATGGAACAAACCCACGCACCTGGGTCTTAACCATGAGGGCAGAAGGAGAGGATCTTCCTTAACATCTGGGAGAGTTTTGTAAATATTGGGGTCTTGATCCGATGTGGGAAGAGAGGAAGAAGGGATATGGAAGGAAGGAAAGAAACAAAAAAATAAACATAAGCAGATAAAGGAATAAAAAATAGTTCACTAATCATGGAGTGGAGGCGTGATGGGTCCCCAACAAGTGTAGCCGGGGTGGAGACAGGATCCAGCACCTCGTGTGGTGTCGTTAATTTTTCTTCTTACACAAAATTTTCCCTCTATCAGGCTGGTGGTGAACCCTGCAATGGCCGTCAACCGACAAACCTGTCGATCCACAGATTACCCAGTTGGCGGTTTGCAGGCCAACGGACCCACTGGCCAATAGTTCAGCCAAGCAGTTGGAAATCTGCGATGCAGCTTCCTGTCTACTAGGCGACTGCTGCTGCTGTTGCTATGCCTTGGTGACCGTGCTACTGCCGTGGCTGCAGCTGCTAATCTAGCCGATTGTGGTTGCGCGTAGCTGAGAGGTTGTTGCTGCTGTAGCAAGCAGCTGCAAAGGCTCTTGATGCTGCTACGAGAAACTGCGATGGATGCTGGTGCGTTCTGCAGCGTGCTGACGCATGCTGATTCTGCTGTTGCAGCTATGCCATGCCGCCTCTGCTGCTCTCACAGCTGTATTTGCTTGTTGTTATGCATAGCTATGAGGCGGCTGCTACTGCTGCTCACAGATGCAAAGGCTGCTGCTGTTGGTTAATCGTATCACATGCTGTTGCTTGTTTCTGGCTGCTGGTGCTGCATGCTACCAATTGTTGCTACTTCTTTGTTTGTGCAGCACAAAAATGTTAGGGCTGTTGTTGCTGTGTGCTTCTGCTGCAGTTACTGTACGGTAAATCTGTGCTTCTTTTTGCTTTTCCCGTATGCAGATGTTTTGGTCTCAGCTTTGGCTGGTTCTCTTGTAGTAGTTTCAACTTTGGCGGCTGCTACTGTAGCTGCTACTGCCAGATGCAGTGGTTACTATTGTGGCAGCCAGGTGCAGATCCTGCTGCTATGGCGGCCTAGAACAACCACCGTTGGTTGACGTCACTGCCAATATGGCAGCTGCAACATGGAAAGCTGCCGGTGAAAGTTTTCCAGCATTTCGCGTCCGGCTCTTCCAGAGGACTGAGTGACATGAGCCCTTAGCTCAAGGCCTCTACGTTGCTACGACCTGTACGTCCCACCCAACCCAACCCAGCCCAGTCAAGACAAATCTATTACTGTTGCTGCGCATTGTATGGTGGAGCACACACATGTAGTTTCTCTACTGCTTTGATATCATGAGGAAATGAGAAAACCTCCTAAGTAATGTTCTGTGCGAGAGGGTACGTTGCATTGAACATAATGTGATAAACGGTGCTTGAAAGGGTGGAGAGACAAAAGATATATGCTTGAAAACATAGAATACACTAAAAAATAAGCAAGAGGGATGAATATCTAATCTTCACAGAACGCTTGTGCATCTACATAGTGCATCACCAAGGTGGACAAAACTAGCAGAACAATTGCCTACGAGGTCCAAAACAGAAACCACTGCGAACCCCAAAACCTTACAGGCTACTCGGTTGTTCGGATGACACTTTGAAAGAAGCAGCAGATGCACAAGAAAGAGCCTGACCTAGTCAAGCAAAGAAACAGCAAATGTAGGACCATCGAGAAAATGGCCACGGTAGCTGGCCGTCTGGAAAATTCCTGTGAGCGCCAGAGAGCATAGAAGTGCAGCTGAATTTTTTGATGTAATCATTGACCACCGTGGAGTGCTTGTAGGTGAGTGGTGTCTAGTCCACAGGTCACCGGACCTGAAAAAAACAACAAGCAACTTGCCGCAGGTTCAGTTTGCTCTAAATCAGAAAAAAACCCATAAATTTGGCTGTAACTCTGTGAAAAAGCATCTGAATGCAACACTGTTATGCTCTACGGTCGCAAAATCTTAAGCCGGACACTAGGATTGAATGTATAGACATATACACATACACACACACACACACACACACACACACACACAGCTCCAGCATCGATTGATGAGCACATAATGCAAAAACCTACAGATTGGGACCATAGGAATTCCACCGAGGCCGCAGGAAAAGGGGTTGTATGCCTGAGCTAGTCTACGGCACATCGTA
>SZWC01003291.1:106484-129100 GCA_023375785.1 Penium margaritaceum | reverse complement strand
AGAGAGAGAGAGAGAGAGAGAGAGAGAGAGAGAGAGCACTGTGATGAGAACAACATGATAAACGGCGCTTCGATTAATGGAGGGATGGAACAGATGTGCATGAATCATTGTTGTTTAGTAAAAAAACAAACCACACAAGTTTGAGGACGTAGTCTCAACCACATGCACGTGTAGAAATGCAAGTCTAACCAACCGGTGGAAAATAGACCAACCCAGCTGCAGGCTCCAAAACAACAGCTGCCTAGAACCTGAAAATTTTACTGGCTCCTCACCTGTCCGAGTAACAAACCGGAAGCATCACCAGCTGTAGAAACAGAAACTTTACATACCTGGATTATGAACGAGCAAGGATAACACCACTGATAAAGTAGTTGAGCTGGTCACCAAGAAAAATCTTAAGAGAATGTGAGGGCATGCCATCTGAGGCTGATGCTTTCAAAGTAGTCATCGAGCGTCCCAGCATCCCAGCGAGTGAGTGGCAATAAGTCCAGACGTAACCATGACTAACTCACCAAGACTCCCCCATGACACGCATAATAAAGTCACCACAAGCAAGGGTCACAGAATGGTGACAATGACAGCCAACAACAAAGGGCATGGGACAGAGCCACACAAGAACAGTGGATGGAGAGAGGGAGCTGCAAGAGTGGTGCACAAATCACACAGGAGCAGAAGCATATGCAACAAGTACAACATTGCGCAACGCAAACTTGAACTTGCCGCTGCATAGTACTTTTGTGACATTGTCTACACACTGCTAGTGTGCATCAACATGCACGACACGGACATTCCCACATGAAATAAGCCCCAGGAAAATAATGATCCTCAATGTTGATGTGCTTTGTGGACGTGTGACACATGTCATCATGCTCTGCGATGCAACGAGTGCTTTCGTAATCACAGTGGATGGTGATGCAGCGCATAGGTTGGCGCAACTGGTGCATGCGACGGTACAACCAGACGCTCTCACAAACCCCAGGCCCCAACGCAATATACTCAACTTTAGTCAAGCTCTATGCTACGTAATCCTGCTAACCATCCTTCCACAAGACATTTGTGCCTCCGACAAGGAGGATGTAACCGGACCAGCTATTTGCATCATGATTGTGCGCCCAGTCACTGTGATTGTATCTTTCAACAACTACAGACGGCTACGTTCAGAAGCACAAGCCTAGGCCTGGGGTAGAGATGGCATATGAAACAATGCGCAGTGCGGCCTCTAGATGGAATTTATGTGGATGTTGTCGTAACTGGAATAAGAAGTTCACATCAAAGGTCATATTCGTGCATGTTTAGGTTCCAAGGAATACAAGGGAGCTAATGACTTGGTGGTACATCATGACATCAAAAGGCTCCTCTAAACCACCTGGGTCTGCTAACGTGAGAAGCCTTTGCCCTGATGGCGTCATATGCCTGGATGCAGAGGGGACTGTGGCCAAAAGGTTAGCAAAAAGCTCCTCCAGTGTCCTGGCATAACCAACTTGACGCAAGTGTGTTATGCAACACTCGCGATCATGCTCAATATCCATGCTGAAAAAGATGCAAGGTGGACCAAGACCCTTCATTTTGCACACAGACCGAAGGACATCCATCCATCCATCCATCCATCCATTCATCCATCCATCACAGCCTGGACAGCCTGAGGGACAGGGGACACGATCAAGAAGCTGTCCATATATACTGAGACAGCTAGGAAGGGTGCAGAGGAAGCACTCACAAATAGAGCTAGGTCGAGTGGGTTGCGGTCGTACATTCCTCAACCCAAGTTTGCAAAGATCTTGAGGTTCCAAGAACAAAGAGATTGTTTCAGGCCATACAAAGCCTTTCAGATGTGTCGGACCCTATCTCTTCCGTCCCCAAAACTTGGAGGCTGGATGAAATAGAACTCTTCCTCTAACTTTTCTTGTACAAATGCATTGTTCACATCCATCTGGTGAAATCCCAATCGTGGTGTGCAACCTGACTCAAGTGCGTATTGCAAAGGTGTACTTGTAAATAGGTGAAAAGGTGATATCAAAGTCCACACCAGGCACCTATGAGAATCCCTTGGCCATACGATGGGCTTTACAGTATTCCACTTACCCATCAGGCCTCTCTTTCTTCAAAAGACTCAACAAGCTGCTATGGCCTTACGACTAGGCGTGAGCTTCACCTTCTCACAATCCCCATGCTCCTTAATGGTATCTAACTCCACACACACAGCTTGCTCCCAGAGTGTTGCATGTAAAGTGGAGTTGGCTTGTTGCACAGCGTTCCGTTTGGGCACACGTGTTGTGGTGCCATAGGTAGTGAGTGCAGTGACGACTGAGGGACCTCGTACAACCCGACTTCAATCAACAGCCGGAACAACATGGTAGATCTCATCTCTGATCGATGAGTATCGAAGAGCAGTTTTAGGCCAAGTACCATAGCTGCCGCCAAGTTGAGAGCGTCCAGACCAGAGGCATAAGTAGGTTGTGTGGAGCCTACATCATCATCGTGGGCTGGACAGATAGACCACACAGGCCCACAGGGGCCAGCCGAGACAGTGCCACTGGCACGCGGGACATAGAGAAGCGTAGACTGTAAGGGCCTAAGATTCCAGCTAGGCAAACAAATGAACGGCGACAAGTCAGGAGACGACATGGATATGACAAGCCATGATACAGGTGACAACATAGATGCGATAGGGGATGGCAAACGAGGACGCAGTCGTGGAAGGATGTGAATCAGCTGACAATACAGGTATGGCAAGAGCTGATGCACGCAATGATGTGGATGCAACAGAGAATGATGCTGACATGCACGGAGCGAGAAACGGAACGCAACCACTAACAAAGGATACAGCAGAGATACCACCTTCCCCTAGACAAGAGAAGGGCTCAAGCGGTAGGCCAAAAAAACAATATCGAGATAGAAAGTACTCTCAAAGAAGAGAGCATCGTGAGACTTGACAACCCGACCACGTTCAGGGTCCCACAAGCGTCGGGCCTTGGACTGGAAGGAGACACCAAGGATGGAACACCAATGAAGGCGATGAGAGAGCTTGCCATTGTGTTGGTCCGCAGAGATCCAAATGAAAGCAATGCTGCCCAAGACACAAGAAAGGCAGACCCTGCTACTACTGCAGGTATTGCTACTGCTACTACTGCTCTTGCTGGTAATGCTGCTCGCACAACAGCTCCACTGTTGTTCGTCAAAATGACGACTCAATGTAGCAGGGTCTGCCGTTGGAGAAATGGCCGCTCACGGCAACAGTTGCTACTACTCCCGTGCTCGTCAACAGAAGGCACAGATGCTGTGGCTCCTGCAATTGCTGACGCTGCTGCTGCTATTGCTATTCCTGCTCATGATGATGATAGTGCAGCAATAGTTGGAGGCGAAGAAACTGTATGTTGCTACTACTACAACACATGTTGCGCAGCTACCCCACAAGCTACCGCTATTCTTATGGCGAAAGTTGCTACTGGTGCTATGGCGGCGTAGAACGTTGACGGTGCTCAACGTCGCCGCCAAGTCGGCAGCTCAGGATGCACCAGCTAGGGCTGGTGCGTTCAAAGTAGTCGTCAAGTTTCATGGCATCCCAACGAGTGAATGGTGACAAGTCCAAAGGTCACCGTGACTGAAACACGAACACGATGTACCCATGACTCCCGCCGTGGACACCGCAAAAGATGGGCATCGAGCACTCACAAACTCATGGTCCAACACAAGAAACATAGGTCTACAATAGATCCCGGTTACTAGGTAAAAGTGGTTGTTGTTGTTGGTTTGTGTGCCTTCCACCCGTCACGAGCGATGACGCGGTGATTATTCGTATACCCAGTACTGGTCGTATGGAGCGACGTTACTGGAGAGCATGACAACATGATCCATGATGCGGACGCAGTTGGTGCCAAGGCACCGACGAGTGGTGGCTCCGTGCACTAGCAGATGCCAGACAGCTGCCACGACATCCCGGGTGCTTGCCAGGGTCCTTTCCGGATTTTCTGCAGGCGCAAGAGTTTCCTCCGTGGACTGGCTCTCGAGCCCAATTTGCATGTTTTGCATTGTTTGTCCACCAATCACTGCCGGACTTGTGGGTGTGACTAGTTGTAGTGTCGGGCTCAAGATTTTGCATCTCTAGGCTTTGGCGGTGGTGCGTTCGGATACCTGTGCGCAGGTTTATGGCACAAACAGTGATCTTAGGCCAGTTTTAGGACAAACTGACACTGCTTGTGCGTCACTTGCTGTGAGCCGTGGCAGGTATTTATGTTGTGTTCTTGTCAGTTGTCATCTCTCTCTGCAATTATATTCATTTTGAGCTTCCTGACAATGTGTACGTGTCCCTACCCAAACCCTTGCACTTTTGTCTCTGACTTGTGACTGTTGTCACACGTTGATCTAGCACTGACGCCTAGTGTTGCGGCAAGTGGTTAGGAAGGTTCTAGGATGTTTCTCTTGGTATCAGAGCAGGCGAGCCACAGCTCGCGTTGATGTGCAACAAAGATGCAGAAGCAGCAGTGAGTGGCAGCTGCGACAATCACCCATAGCAGCACCGAAGGCGACTTGAGGTCGCACGGCAGTCGTGCGATAGATGCGTAGCAGTTGGACATCAATGTACCACTAGCGTGGTGGTAGCCTTCCTCGTGACGGCGTCACAGCACATCTGAGACACTGTGCTTTGATCGCACGGTTCCCCTTGTGGCCTTGTGCGAGCGGGAGCGAGTGTCTTATGCACTCACCCACGCCAGGCTCGTGAGATGAGCACAACGACGTGGCAAGGGGCACAGCCAGTGCCTTGGCTGGCATCAACAACGCAGGTGTGGCAGATGCCAAGAGCGCAGTGGCAGTTGCAACCGTGGCACACGCCCCAGGCGTCCAACGGCTTTTTCTGCTACTTTTGCGGCGACCGACACCATGACTGGCGCCAGTGTCGCCAGCGCCCTGCTAGGTGGCGACCGCCCTGGTTACGGTCCCGCCCTACTCCACCATCCTCCTCAGAGACATCAGCTCATACCTTCACACCCCTCAGTGGAGCTATGATAGTGTTGTACGCCGAGCTCCAAGGTCTGAAGTGCATGGTGCAAGAGCTCACAGACCATGTGGTCTCTGAGCGGGCCGTTGCCACCGTGCCGCTTCAGACACCACTATCTTCCTCCTCGCCATCCTTACCTCCATCAGTGTCATAACTTGACCATGCCACACCTCTCGACCTCAGCTTCACATCTTATGCCCTCCGCTCTATCCTGGAGTCAGTTGGAGTCATCCCGACCGTTGACCCGTCCGCTTCTGTGGTAGTCCTTTCAGCTCGGCGCGCTCGCACTCGGCACGCGAGGCAGCGGACGGTACATTTGACGAGACATGTCCAGGAGGCAGCAGCAGTCGCAGCAGTGGCAGACGTCTACACGAAGATGACACTCTCATCTCGAGTCGCAGGGTTGGTGCGACATCCCTTCGCAGCTTCTACCAGTGCGTCAGCCAAGCGGGGGATGGAGTGTCTGCCAACAACCACCGGAGAGTGCAGGAGGTATGCAACATATGGTGCTTCACGACAGGACGCTCTCAATGAGGACGAGACATTCGAGGAGTGGTCCGACATGAAGTCAGAGACAGATGAGTGGTCCGACGCAGAGTTGGACGCAGAAGTAGAGATGGAGATAGAGATGGAGATAGAGACTGCAGTTGACGTAGAAAAGGCCACGACCATAGAGGCAGGTATGGCAGCAGAGACCATGACCACAGAGGCAGGTGTGGCAGCAACAATGGATGGGGCAGTTGTAGCAGTGGCGATGACAGCTGACACATGTGGAGCAGATGTCCAGGCAGTGGGTGTGTCGGTAGCCATCGACGTCGTGACAGTAGTAGCAGTTGTAGTCATTGCCATTGACGGGACGCCGGCAGTGGACGTGCTTGTTGGTGCAGACACCACGATGGTCGTCACTCCTGTAGCAACTGGTACACCCTCCGTAGGGGTAGACGCTCTCTCAGCCATAGTATCTGCCATTGTAGATACACATGCGGAGGGGGTACTCGGAGAGGCAGGAGATGTCGAGGTTGCCAGCATTTCTGCTATGACCAGTGCCATTGCGGTAGCTGTCTGTGGAGGCGCAACCGTTACAAAGGATGCAACTCGAGTAGTAGCTCATGCACTAGCAGCCGAGCAGGCCCCTGTGCTCAAGTGTTTACACTCTACCCTTTGCAACAAAGAGGATGAAGTCGTACGTGCGAACAGGCACCTATAGGACCTCACACTTGAGATACGTACAGCGAGCACACGTTGGAGCACTGCATACACCACGGGTCGTCGGTTAGCGGCAGTAAACGTCGAGGATGTGTCCACGAGCCTCGAGGCTACTGAGTGGACATTCCACGGTGCAGTGTGAAGACTGTCGGACTTGCACCGGCAGTTGGAGGAAGTGATATCAATGGATGATTCAACAGCGACCGCCCGTGGAGGAGCAGTTGCTACTGTGGCCCACACTATTGACAGTCGAGCAACTGCTACCGTGGCCCACAGCATCAGCTAAGCCTACAACAGTCACCCCTACAGGCACATCTACTGTGGAGGATGCAGAGCGAGCTGCATACCTTTGGCTCATGGCTTCCCTGACCGGCATTGCTGAAACCATGGCGGTTCCAGCCGATGACACACATACACACATCCGAGCTTCACTTCATGTATCCGAGCGCCTCCGCTCGGCGCTCGACGAGCAAGAGGTAGATGTTTCTCGAGCGGAGGTGCACGTGCAGAGTCTCATGGCCGAGCTACGGGAGGCCAACAGCCGTTGTTACACTATGGATGTTCCAGCACGACAGGCTGCCGAGGAGTGCGTGGAGGATGTGCACACACGTCTCGAGGCAGTTGAGAGGTCTTTACAGGATGAACGTCACAGACGGGCGGTCGTTCAGCGGCAAGTGGACGATTGGTTGCGCACTAGTGGTTGGGAGGAGCCCCGGGACACTGTACGGCTTCCCGATGATGGCGGCGATGCAACAGAGGCAAATTCACCGACGGATGCTTACGTTCAACTCAGGGTCGACAGTTAAGTGAGAGGTGTGCCAACAGCAGCCGGTGCCTCTGCACTAGCACCTATTGTAGATGCAGACAATGCAGATTCCGACACGTTGTCTGGTGTCGACGCCTTGCCAGCAGCTAGCAACCAGGCGACATACGATTCGACAGCTAACCTATGCGATGAGGCGGCGAGGTTGCAGGAGGCCGCGGCTCGGGCCGACGCATACACGACCGAGGTTCACCGTCAGGTTCGTTCAGCAACTGACCGCCTACATGTCGCAGATGCAGCCGCCTGGCCAAGAGCCGTAGTAGAGCTTGACGAGTTGTACACGCGTCTCAACGCCGCAGAGTCCGCGTGGCAATATGCAGCTCAGCAATTGGCAAGTATACAGCAGGTAATGCAGTCCGAGGAGGCCCTGAGCGCTGCACTAGTCACAGCAGTAGGTGACGACAGCACTGACAACTGCGACAACGACGACGACGACAGTGACGACGGTACTCCGGAATGACG
This sequence comes from Penium margaritaceum, assembly GCA_023375785.1. Taxonomy (NCBI): domain Eukaryota; kingdom Viridiplantae; phylum Streptophyta; class Zygnematophyceae; order Desmidiales; family Peniaceae; genus Penium; species Penium margaritaceum. The sequence goes on along the minus strand of SZWC01003291.1, from coordinate 121,613 downwards.
CTATGTGGGAGCACATCCGACCAGCATCATTGTCACCCTTTCTATAGTCTTTCAGGGGCATGTGGCCATGGGGGAGCCAACCTCTGTAGCCCAAGGGGGGTGTTGGTCTGTGGGCTTTGGCGTGACAGCCTTCTGAGGACAGCGTTGTTGGTTTGTGTCTGGCACAATGCTCTGGTTGAGGTAATGCTGGTCGAAACCTGTGCACCTGGTGACTTGTAGCGGTGTGACGCAGAGACTCATTGCCTCCATGTGGTATGTATGTTCCATGCATGCAAGCAGGTGTGGTCAAGACCCGGACCCCGGAGAAATATTCCGAGGGTCATGAGGAGACCTTGTTGCTTTGTACCTCTTGTGTGATGTTTGGCACGTGGGTGTTTGGATTACGTGTACCATGGTCGAGACCCAAACACTTGCTGATTAAGATCACTGTCTCGAGGAGACCTTGTGTTATGGTTGGTGTTTGCGATGGACAGTGAGTGTGGCCCCTCACCTGTCATTACTGTGATGGGTGTGTCAGCCAGTGGGAGTGTTGGTTTGTGTGCCTTCCACCCGTCATGAGCGATGATGCAGTGATTATCCGTATACCCAATACTAGTGGTATGGAGTGGCATTACTGGAGAGCATGACGACATGATCCATGATGCGGACGCAGTTGGCGCCAGGGCACCGACGAGTGATGGATCCGTGCACTAGCATCTGCCAGACAGTTGCCATAAAATCCTGGGTGCTTGCCGGGATCCTTTCCGGATTTTCTGCAGACGCAAGAGTTTTCTCGGTGGACTGGCTCTCGAGCCCAATTGCATGGTTTGCATTGTTTCTCCACCGATCGATGCCGGACTTGTTCGTGTGACCAGTTGTAACGTCCGGCTCAAGATTCTGCATCTCTAGGCTATGACGGTGGTACGTTCGAATACATGTGCGCAGGTTTATGGCCCAAACAGTGATTTTAGGCCGGTTTTCGGACAAACTGACTCTGCGCGTGCGTCGCTTGCTGTGAGCCGCAGCAGGTATTTATGTTGTTTTCTTGTTAGTTGTCATTTCTCTCTCCAATTACATTCATTTTCAGGTTCCTGAAAATCCGTACGTGTCCCTACCCAGACCCTTGCACTTTTGTCTGACTTGTGACTGTTGCCACACGCTGACCTAGCGCTGACGCCTAGTGTTGCGGCAAGTGGTTGCGGTAAGTAGCGGTCGAGTGTCATGGCATCCGAACGAGTGAATGGTTATAAGTCCAAAGGTCACCGTGAATGAAACACAAACATGATGCACCCACGACTCCCGCCGTGGACACCGCAAAAGACGGGCATAGGGCACTCGCAAACTCATGGTCCAACACAAGATACATAGGTGTACAATAGATCTCGGTTACTAGGTATAAGTGCTTGTTGTATGTGTCACCAACACATAATGACCTTTGACACTCACCACGTCCACGTTGGTGATAAACGGGTGCGAGACCCTCTCGTGTCGCTGGCTGCACCATCATAGGGTTGTTGTGATTTGTGATGTTCATGTCAACCTGTACTGTTTACTATGACCACTCGGTGTTGTCCATACTCGTGCAAATCCCTGATGCGGACCCTGGTGGTACCGGTGCATCATCTAGTGGCAGACTACCAGCTTGGAGCTCATCGACGACCGTTCCAGAGCTCTGGACGCTACCCGGGACCTCCTGCAGTTTTTCTGCAGCAAGCGGGAGTTTATTGGTGTATTCACCATGGGCCCGATTTGGATGTTTTTGTATTTTGTATCCACCATTTCATGCCGCATGCATGGAGCATCCGGCTTTTTCTAATGCACGTCTAGGTTCACGTGGCGTAGCGTTCTGACATGTCTACACAGAGTTACAGCCAAAACAGTGGTTTTGGACTGGTTTTTGGACTGGTTTTAGGACAGATCTTGCACTGCCGCGTGCGACACCCGCCGTGCGCCGCAGCAGGTACTTATGCCGTGGACCTGTCATTTGTCATTTCTCTCTGCAAATGCTATTGAATCATTCTGAAACTTTGCCTTGTGTCTCCTAGCCAGACCCTTACCGTTGTGTGCTCGACTTGTGACTTTCGTCACCGTCTGACCAGGCACTAACGCCTAGTCAGCAGCTGTGTTGCTAGGAAGCTTCCACGCATCTTCTCATGGTATCGGAGCGGTGAGACAGTTCTCACCAAACTGCGCAGCAGACTCGCTGGCTCCAGGCTGCGCACGCACTTCCATCTACGTCGAGCAGCGCATCCTCCGGGCGCGTGGTGACCACGACCGTAGCAGTTCCCGCTTCACCACCGACAACCACAAGCAACCCAGACCCACGTGACTGCACCATCGTCAAGCTCTGACACCTCTGGCGCTTTTCTTTCAGGGAGGTGCGAGTGTGTAGTCACAGCTGAGTGGTTCACAAAATGTCTGTTTGTCTGTTCTTGTGGTTCAGGATGACTCGTGTGGGGGACACAGTTGGCATGTGATGACGATGGGCCTGACTGTACAGATTGGATTCATGGATCTCACCTTTGTGCCCTTCGTTGTTCCTCCCTACCTGCTGCCCGGCGTCCGTCTGAGGCCGAGTGTTCCGTTACCCGTTGTACAGTGACGTCCTCTTGTCATCATTCCGATGGCACTTGGTGTTAATCCCTGTGTATATATACATTTCCATTGATGTGGCCGTGAGTGCGCAGGGCATGCTGGCTCAGAGAGTGGAGGTGACGCACCATGAGCGCGACATTACGGCGGGTGCTATCATCGTCTCTGGGTTTCGCGCCCTCGTGTGGTCACCTCCGCCCTGGCCGCATGGCCCGATGCAGCCCAGAGAGACTAGAGACTGAACCCTTCTCTTACTATGCTAACCGTCTTAGGATACCTAAAGTAGTCCGTCCGATGGATGTTTCTTGGACTCATGTAGGTTTGTTTACTGAACTTCATCTCGGACCCCGATTTGGGTCATCCGAGCTTAGGAGCCCTCTTTCGAGGGTCAAGCAAGGGCTTCGCCCTCGCTTCGCTCTTGGGCCGGTGAGCTTCGCTCACCGGCCGACGGGTGGGCCTCACTCAACGAGACTCACCCGTAAGAGCTCGATGAGCTCTTACTAGCAAAACCACTAGGCCGCCATGCTTTTGTCACTCTAACTTACACTAGAATTCACCAAAACCTATGGGACTGGTCCCAAATTGTTTGCATTTGCTCTCTCATGGTATCAGAGCTCTTGCGCGGGCCTGAAGGCGGCCGGACGGTGCTATAGGCGCGGAAAAAGGGGGTCGGACCTGTGCGCGACCGACCAAAGAGGGCGCGTGAGGCCACCGCCACTGCCGCCACGACATCCAGAGGTCGTGGGAGGCCTAGGGCGTCTCCGCCAGGGTTCCTAGGCCGTCGCCTAGGCAAGGGAGACGCCGCGACGGGAGTGAGGGGGCTCACGACGGCACCACTTCTCTGGATCCGCCCCAAGACCACCCAAACAGTGGGTGGCAACGAAGCTAGGGGCTGAGCAAGGGCAGGGACGGGGCGGGGGGTTGGCTGCAGGGTCCCAGACGAAGTCTAAGGCGTATTCCTAGAGCGAAAGGCTCTCATTGGAAAACTGGGCCCAAAGTGGGCCTGGCGAATTGCTGCCGAATTTTTGTTGGCCTACCACTACACTGCTGACAGCCACATACCCTGCGCTCCCAGTCCCTACGAAGTAGAGAGGAAGCTAGGTGTGCAGGAATCCTTGGCAGGGTAGAGATGAGCGAAGTAGAGGGCGGCCACGCCGGTGATGTGCCGGCCGGCGTTGGCGATCCGCCGTCCGTCACCCTAACGGCGGCAGCCATGGCGCAGCTGGGGCTGGGGCACAAGGATCTGTCCCCTCCACCACTGGGAACCAGAGACTTCCTTGCGTGGAAGGATCTCTTTTTGGATTAGGCCGCCGAGCACAATCTAGAAGCATGCTATCTTATCCCGACCCCGGACACTGCAGAGGCACACATAATGCTGCGTGCCTTCAATGCACTACGTCGTGCTCTTCCGGACTCTCAGGCATATGCATTGCGTGAGTACCGCTTTGGGGGCAAGGGTGCAGATCCGGCCGACCCTCGCCCTGGAGATCCTCGCCCTTACGAGGCTTGGAAGCACCTCACAACCCGTCAAGAGGAGCAAGGCATGACGCTCGTCGTGACCTTGCGTGACAAGCTTTGCCACCTCTTTCCGAAACCAGGAGCGCCAGTGGCAGACTATTGGGATGAGGCGATGGACATTCGGCGCCGCCTTCTAGGTCTTGGCGCAGCTTGCTCCATCCTTGAGTGGCTGGATGTCGTACTGCTGCATCTGGGAGAGCAGTACAAGGAATTCAGACGTGAGTTCTTTTGTCGCTATCCAGTGGAAGAGATCGAGAAGATTGATCTCTCTGTCATCTTTGCACAGCTGCACAACTACGAGGACATCCTCAAAGGCGAGGCCCGCGATGCAGCGGGCACATCCCCAACAGCATACACGCATGAGGGCACCTCAGCAGGTGCTGCTGCCACTGCACATGTGACATACACACAGGCCGGGAGCAGTGGTGCAGGAGGGCGAGGTAACTCAGGCGGTGGTGGTGGCGGTCGTGGGCGCGGTCGCGGAGGACAAAGGTGCAGCTTCTGCAACCAGGCAGGGCATTTTTGGCGCCGATGCCCCACACTGCAGCGGCAAATGATGGAAAATCAACAGCAGCAGCAGCAGCATCAGCCTCCACAGCAACGACAGTGGCAGCAGCCACAACCTCAACAGCGTCAGTGGCAGCATACGCCGTAGTCACACCCAGCATACCCAGTGGCCAGCTGGACAGGGCCAAACCCACAGGGACCCAGTTTGTCCACCCAACCTTCAGGGATGTTCGGTGGTGCTACCTTTGGCCCGCCACAGCAGCAGCTGCCACTGTCCACGCCCGTGGCTGGACTATCTGCGCACCAGGGCCCCTACTACATGCCACAGAGCATCCCCACGCCCATGCCGGCGTGGGCGCAACGTGCCTACGCAGAGACACTCGAGCCTCAGCAGCCCCTGGCGCCTCCACCTGGGTTCGGCTGGGCAGTTCCCATGAGGTCCCAGCTACCTGAGGCAACCTCCATGCCACAGCCGTCAGGTCAGCGGCTAGGGCACACCCATGTCACCACGAGCCATGCACTTCCCATGCACGAATGGTTGTTTGACACTGTTGCGTCGCATCATATGTCTCCGCATCGCCAGCTGTTTGTTGCCTTGCATGCCGTGCATGATGTGAATGGGGTAAAGACTGGGTCAGGCGAGGTCTTAAAGGTTGAAGGGGTGGGCACTGTTGCTCTACAGGCACCGGGGGGAGTGTTGTGGCTGACTGGGGTGCTTTATGTACCTCAGCTGAAAGTCGATCTGTTGTCCGGGGGGCAGCTAGACAAGCAAGCAAACGTGTCCACTCTAACGCAAAAGCAACGATGCATGCTTTTTGATGTTGCTGGTTCCCTGCTGGCTGATGGGCCATTACATGTTGACATGCTCTACCGTCTTACACTCTTTCCTCTTGTGCATACACATTCATCTCGACCACAAGTGCACACTGTGACAGCCACGGACACAAAGCACACGGACCTCATCCATCGCCGGTTGGCACACATCAACACGGATTTTGTCACAGACATGTTGAAGCATGTTCCTGCACATGGTCTCTTGCCCACGGACAGCACTCATGACCTCAAAGAAGACACCTGTCTAGAGTGTCATGAGGGGAAGGCACATCGACAGACCTTTCCTAAGTCCTTAAGGGAATCCACTTCCCCACTCGCATTGGTTCATGCGGATCTCACCGGACCTATGCCCGTGCCCTCCCTCCAATACGGGTCTCTGTATGTCCTGACGCTTACAGATGACTACAGTCGTTTTANACGGACTGCACTCATGGCCTCAAAGAAGACACCTGTCTAGAGTGTCATGAGGGGAAGGCACATCGACAGACCTTTCCTAAGTCCTTAAGGGAATCCACTTCCCCACTCGCATTGGTTCATGCGGATCTCACCGGACCTATGCCCGTGTCCTCCCTCCAATACGGGTCTCTGTATGTCTTGACGCTCACAGATGACTACAGTCGTTTTAGGTGGGCCTTTCTGTTGAAATCAAAGGGAGATGCCCAGAGGGCTATCGCTGAGTGGATAGCCCTCGCTGAGCGGCAAACAGGATGCAAACTTCTAACACTACGAACAGACAGAGGAGGAGAATTCTTTGGATCCCTGACTGCTGAGCTTAAGGCCAAGGGTATCGAACATCAAACCACCGCCCCATACACACCCCATCAAAACGGTGTGGCAGAGCGGTGGCATCGGAAACTGGGCGATGCGCTACGCACACTGCTCACAGAATCAGGTTTTCCATTCAGCTTCTGGGAAGAAGCAGTCAAATATGTCACCTGGGTGTGGAACTGTGTACCCCAAGGCTCTTTGCCTAAAACAGTGACACCCTGGGAACGCTGGTTCAAGGAAAAAGCCGATTTACGACCAGCTCGAGTGTAGGGAACGATGGCATATGTCTGGTTTCCACACCCACAACGTGAGAACAAGCTCAGTCCACGAGGACGGTGGTGTGTATTTGTGGGGGTCTCTCATGCATCAAAAGCGTGGAGGTTTTGGGACCCCATAAACCACTCCTTCTTGGAAAGTCGCGATGCTTCCTTTTCGGAGCACTTGCCCTACAAGGAGTTCCGCACGCTAAGTCACGCTCCATCCATGCCGGCCCCTGAACACTATCTAACATATGTGAGTGTCCCTGCCTTTGTTCCCAGCCCGACACAAGGGTCCAGCAAACGGATGGCTCCTAGAGCTGACACCGGCTCACCTGTGCCTCGAGATCTGCTCACACCCACAGATCTTGCCAGCACAAGTTCTGGTGCATCTTCTCCCCCACCAGGACTAAATCCCATGGGAACACAACCGGATCCTGAGGTTACTTCCACACCCTTGCCTGAACCAGCAAGGTGGTCTCTGCGTACCCTGCCACATGTCGATTACAGACAGTTCTATCACACCGTCGGAGTTAACAACGACGAAATCCCACAGACAGAACCACTGACACTCAAGGAGGCCAGGGGGCGACCCGATGCACCGGCCTGGGAGAACGCCATGATTGCTGAGCTGAATGCTCTACTAGATCATGGAGTGTACGATCTGGTGCCCCTCCCTCCAGGTCGGAAAGCCATAGATGTCAAATGGGTGTTCAAACTGAAACGCAATCTGAAGGGTATCATTGAAAAATACAAAGCCCGACTGGTAGCTAAGGGGTTTCACCAGATACCGGGGCAGGATTTCACAGACACCTATGTGCCTGTTGGCAAGTACGGGTCCAGCCGTGTGCTGCTAGCTGTAGCGGCATGTGAGGACTGGGAAATCCATCAGATGGACGTTAAGAACGCGTTCCTCAACGGACCTCTGGAGGAGGAATTGTACGTGAAACAACCGGAAGGATTTGAGGATGGAACAGACCGGGTATGGCTCTTGTTGAAAGCCTTGTATGGCCTGAAACAAGCGCCACGATGTTGGAATAAGGAGATTCGACGCACTCTGGAGAGTGGTGGGTTCGCACAGAGTCTCTGCAACCCGTCTCTCTTCTTGAGGTGGGCGGACAATGTGCCTATTGCTCTGTTGGTGTATGTGGATGATCTGCTCATTCTGTCTCCCTCACTCACCCTCATTGCACACACCAAAGCACTCCTCACAGTACACTATCGCATGACAGATATGGGTGAGGCACAGAGTTTCCTTGGCATGACCATCGTCAGGGACAGAAAGGCACGGACACTTACTCTACATCAAGGACGGTTCATCGCACATCTCACAGCCCGTTTTCAACATCTCATACAACATCTCCCAACACAACAGTCCCCCATGAGTCCTGATGTCTATGCACACCTGCAAGATGTCCGCACTACTGACTATGGACCTGACACTGACCCTACACTGTACCGACAGATTACTGGCAGTCTCTCCTACCTTGGATCCACAACACGACCTGACATCTCATGCGCAGTGAATGTCTTGGCTCAGTTTGGTCAGCAGCCACGCAGCACACACCACAAGGCATTGCTCAAGTTGCTGCATTATGTGTTGGACACAGCTGGACTTGGACTGGTGTTTGCTCCCACCTCAAGCCCGCTGCTTGATGGGTACTGTGACAGTGACTATGCCCGTGATCGTATGGCTCGCAGTCGCGGTGGTTATGTGTTTCGGGTGTGGGGCACCGCTGTATCGTGGCGAAGTGCAAAGCAATCATGTGTGGCNACAACACGACCTGACATCTCCTGTGCAGTGAATGTCTTGGCTCAGTTTGGTCAGCAGCCACGCAGCACACATCACAAGGCATTGCTCAAGTTGCTGCGTTATGTGTTGGACACAGCTGGACTTGGACTGGTGTTTGCTCCCACCTCAAGCCCGCTGCTTGATGGGTACTGTGACAGTGACTATGCCCGTGATCGTATGGCTCGCAGTCGCGGTGGTTATGTGTTTCGGGTGTGGGGCACGGCTGTATCATGGCGGAGTGCAAAGCAATCATGTGTGGCGCGCAGTGTGGCTGAAGCTGAATACATGGCATTGGGGGAGGCTGCATGTGAGGGTATTTGGCTTGCGCGTCTGTTTGAAGAATTGGGGCAGGTGGTGTCTGCTGTGCCACTACATAGCGACAGTTCTGCTGCTCGCCGCATTGCTGCCAATGATGGTGTGCTGCATCCACGCACTAAGCACATCAACGCTGAACATCACTTCGTTCGCGAAGTGGTGGAAGCGAACATCATTAGCGTTTGCACCATCAGTGGCGATGCCCAGCTGGCTGATTTCCTCACCAAAGCCTTGCCCTCCTCCTCCCTGCATCAACAACTGCACCAACTGGGTTGTCTGCCCACTGCACTCACGTCCAAGGGGGCGTGTTAATCCCTGTGTATATATACATTTCCATTGATGTGGCCGTGAGTGCGCAGGGCATGCTGGCTCAGAGAGTGGAGGTGACGCACCATGAGCGCGACATTACGGCGGGTGCTATCATCGTCTCTGGGCTTCGCGCCCTCGTGTGGTCACCTCCGCCCTGGCCGCATGGCCCGATGCAGCCCAGAGAGACTAGAGACTGAACCCTTCTCTTACTATGCTAACCGTCTTAGGATACCTAAAGTAGTCCGTCCGATGGATGTTTCTTGGACTCATGTAGGTTTGTTTACTGAACTTCATCTCGGACCCCGATTTGGGTCATCCGAGCTTAGGAGCCCTCTTTCGAGGGTCAAGCGAGGGCTTTGCCCTCGCTTCGCTCTTGGGCCGGTGAGCTTCGCTCACCGGCCGACGGGTGGGCCTCGCTCAACGAGACTCACCCGCAAGAGCTCGATGAGCTCTTACTAGCAAAACCACTAGGCCGCCATGCTTTTGTCACTCTAACTTACACTAGACTTCACCAAAACCTATGGGACTGGTCCCAAATTGTTCGCATTTGCTCTCTCACTTGGATCATCGATTCCGGTGCCACTCATCACATGACCTGTTGTTGTAGTGATTTTGTTGTTCTCGGTCCTGTTCGTTCAGTTTGCACAGACTCTGGTCAGTCCTTGCCAATTGAGGTTGTTGGGGTCGTATGTTTTGATGGTCCGTCTGGCCCCTTGTATCTTTCCAAGGTGCTATTTGTACCTGACCTTGAGCTCAATTTGCTTTCTGTACATGCTTGCACACCGATGGGACTCTCTGTGGAGCACACTGTAGAGTCCGCTACTATGACTGCTATTGACACTCGCAGCGTTGTTCTTCGTGCCTCTATAGTGGATGACCTGTATCGTGTCTCTCAGACTTCTGCTCCTTGCTTCCCCTCCCCCTTCCACTCGTATTTTCGTCACTGGTGTTGTGTCTCCTGGGCACCAGCGATTGCTTCATCACTGCCTGTGTCATGTAGGCTCCGACACTATGTCGAAGCTCATTCGGACACAGCCCGCCCTCGGTCTTGACGTGGCTTCTTTCGAGAAGCCGCCCAAGACCGACTGTCTCTTTTGCGCTCACGATAAGATGCATCATTGCACCTACTCTGAATCCCGTTCACGCGTACTTCACCCTCTCGAGTTAGTCTACTCGGACTTTCTTGGTCCCCTTCCTGTCAAGTCTCTGTCCGATCGGGGTTGATACATCCTGATCCTGACTGATGACTTCACCCAGATGCGGTGGGTATACAGCCTCTTCCAGAAGAGTGACGTCGCTCTCTTAGTTTGCCTCTGGCTAGTGATGGCTGAGCGTCAGTCTCGCCACACGCTGCACACCTTCTGCTGGGATCGCGGCGGCGAGTTTCTTGGCAAGATGGACAGCTTCTTTGCAGAGCACCGGATTTTTTACCAGGTCTCCGCTCCTGCTACTCTTCAGCAGATGAGTGTTTTTTAGTGCTGGAACCGCACCATGGAGGATGCGGTTCACACTATGCGGTCTGATTGCAGTCTTCCGGAGTCCTTCGTTTTTAAGTCTTCGCCTACATGACTTGGGTCAAGAACCGCCTCCCGCACGGTCCTCTTCCAAACCACGTCACACGGTATGAGCTCCGGTTTGGCCACCGTGCTGACCTGTGCCTTGCTCGCGTCCGGAGATCCTTGGCTTCTGTGTGGTACACCAAGGACCAGCAGGGGTCCAAGGTCTCACTACGGGGTCGCTTGTGTGCCTTCGTCGGCATCTCCCCGCGGTCGAAAGCCTGGCATTTTTGGGACCCTGCTCGTCGTTGCATTGATGAGTCATGCGACACGCTCTCCTTTGATTCTCTCAACTAGCGTGATCTGACATCCATCACGTCGTTGTCCGTCACACACGTCCATACGTATGAGGTCTCTTGACGGATGGGGGATTCGGCGCCTGTGAGCACCTCTCTCCAGGCTGATGTGTCCATTCGATCTCCCTCCATTTCTCCGGCTCTTCATGACCTTGCGATTATCACTGCCAATCAAGAGATCTCTCCAACACCGCTGGCTTCTACTCCTGACCCCTCGCACCCCATAGGTACCCATGATTCTGTATCTGTGCGTACTCCTGTGATTGTCCCTGTGTCCGCCGGCACTCCTGCCTCTGTGTCTGGACCTGCCTCACCTGCTCCTACTGTCACACCGAGCCCGTGTCTCCCACATTCACATCTCCTCTCGCGGCATCATCAGCTCCCTTGCCTCAGCCCTCCCCAGCTGTGATTGTGCCTATTCTTGAGCCTGAGGTGCGCCCCTTGAGCTCGGGTTACTCCCGTGAGCCTGGCGGTCGCCTTCGACCACTGGACTCTGGAGCTCACCGAGTGTCTGGTCCCGCACCCAGGCGCTCCGCTCGCAGCATCGCGAGTGGTGATCCCCGCGCAAAGGCCCTAGGCCTGAGTGTCCGCACTGAGCACACAGAGGTACATCCAGCGTGTCCCGTAGGGCACGACCTCGTCACTCGCGAGTTTCATATCGCTTGTGATGCACCAGCCGATCTTGTGGTCGTCAGACCTAGCACTAAGGCGTGCGCTCTTGTCACGCAGAGCTCTCCCTCTATGGCGCCTGACCCGGGCACACGGAGGGAAGCTCTCTCATCACAGGATGCTCACGTTTGGCGTGCTGCCTGCGAGGATGAGCTTCGCGCCATCCGAGAGTTTACGAGCCAGTCGACCTTTCACCTGGGAGGAAGGCTATTCAGGTCAAGTGGATCTTTCGCAATAAAGTGAAGCCGGATGGCTCACTCGAACGCCACAAGGCTCGCTTGGTCGTCAAGGGGTACTCTCGGATTGAGGGCATCGATTACAATGACACCTTTGCCCCTGTCGGCCGCATGACCTCAGCTGGAGCTCTGTTCGGTGTAGTGGCTCAGCATCACAAGTAACTCAGCACCAAATTGATGTGAACAATGTGTTCCTCCATGGCTCTCTGGATGAGGAGATTTACGTGGCTCAGCGACCCGGCTTTGAGGACGGTGACAAGGTCTAGCGCTTGCGCAAGTCCTTGTACAGCCTCAAGCAGTCTCCTCACTGCTGGAACCAGGAGATCATTGGCACCCTGAATCGTGCGGGATATGCACAAAGCGATGCAGATCCCTCTCTCTTCATCCGACGGACCCCTGAGTGATTCAGCGCCGTCCTGGTCTATGTCGAGGACCTTCTTGTCGCGTCTCCTTTACTGAAGGTCGTGAAGGAGGCCAAGGTTGTCCTCCAGACTGCCTACAGGGTGAAGGACCTTAATCTTGCAGCGGTGTTTCTTGGCATGGAGATCGTGCAAAACCGCAGACGTCGTACTCTTCTACTCCATCCGACCCCATACGTGCGTGTTGTGGGGGAGCGCTTCAGCGACCTCCTCATCGTAGTGTCCACGGCTTCCACACCTCTAACGCCTAACGGGCAGGATGCCCTGAAGGTGGACAATCCCACACAGCTAGGGAAGACAGTGGATGTGACCCTGTACCTCCGTCTCATCGGATCTCTAATGTACCTGGCCACTACCACACATCCTGACATCGCATTTGCCGTCAACCTCCTCGCCCAGTTTTCGCAGGCTCCACGCGCTAGAGCCCTTCACGCGGCTGTGTAAGTGGTGCAGTACGTGGTCTCCACACTGTACCTCGGACTCTGCTTTCGCCGGCAGTGTTCGGTGGTCCTTGACGACTGCACGGACAGCGATTGGGCCTGGAGCCCAGATGCACGAAGTCGCACCGGTTACGTGTTCCTGCTCGATGGGACCGTTGTGCCCTGGCGCAGTGGGAAGCAGGGCTGCATTGCACGTAGCTCATCGGAGGCAGAGTACGTTGCTCTGGGTGCAAGGGTTGCTGAGGCGGTATGGCTGCAGCGCCTGTTCCTTGAGCTTGGCCAGTCAATACCCACCATTGTGCTTCACTGCGACAACGAGAGTGCTCTTGCCATTCCGGAGAACTCTGGTGTATTTCATGCTCACACGAAGCACATTGCGGTTCAGCATCACTTCGTGTGTGATCTGATGGAGCGACACGTGATTTCCCTCATTTGGGCTGGCACTAACATGCAGTGTGCTGACTTCTTGACGAAGGCACAAGCACGAGGAAAGTTCTTGGTGGCCATTCGTTCTATTGGACTTCGCCCCTTGCCTGAGAGTGGTTGACTGTGGGGTGTGTCTGTGTCCGTGTCACATTCACCGTTGCACTCGTTGTAATCGTCTCAGTGCTGCACGTATATGGACATGCGTACCATCAGGTCATGTGGGAGTGTTGTGATTTGTGACGTTCCTGTCGACCTGTACAGTTTACTGTGACCACTCGGCCTTGCCCATACTTGTGCAGATCACTGATGCGGACCCTGGTGGTACCGGTGCGTCATCTAGTGGCAAACTACCAGCTTGGAGCTGACCGACGACCGTTCCAGAACTCTGGACGCTACCTGGAACCTCTTGTAGTTTTTCTACAGCACGCAGGAGTTTATCGGTGGACTGACCATGGGCCCGATTTGCATGTTTTTGCATTGTGTGTCCACCGTTTGATGCCGGATGTATGCATGTGACCAGCCGTAGCGTCCGGCTTTTGATCCTGCACGTATAGGTTGAGACGGCGTAGCGTTCTGACATGTCTGCGCAGAGTTACGGCCAAAACAGTGGTTTTGGGCCGGTTTTAGGACAGATCTTGCACTCCCGCATGCAACACCCGTCGTGCGCCGCGGCAGGTACTTATGCCATGGACTTGTCATTTGTCATTTCTCTCTGCAAATGCTATTGACGCATTCTGACACTTTGCCTTGTGTCTCCTAGCCAGACTCTGGCCGTTGTGTGCACGACTTGTGACTGTCGTCACCGTCTGACCAGGCATGGACGCCTAATCGGCGACTGTGTCGCTAGGAAGCTTCCAACCAGTGCCACTGGTTTACAGTGGATTACTTGCTTATTCAAAAGTTGTTTGTGGTGCTATCTGGTATTGTCCTCCGGGCACCCGGAAGCTTCCCCGTAGCTTGAATGCTGCCAGATTTGCCCAACAGACCTCTGAGTATTTCTTCACCTATTTCATTGGGTTGTTTGGATCATAGATAGAAGCGAGGATGTGGAGCCCTGGCGAGCTTGCCGCTCGCTCACACGCACTGCTGCTATCTGACCTCGACATTGACTACTCTTTGGTGGTCAAGAACTTCTCCAAAACCCAGAGATGAAATTTGATCAAGGCGTGTCATTTCACACTGCTGTCCCGCCCTCACCCACATCATTTACCTGCACCCAGAAGAGTGTCTCAGTGCATGTAGTACTATGGCCATTTCTGGTGGTGCACATACACCAGCAAAGTGAGTCACAGTGCAGCCACAATGGAGGTGCAGAAGAAAAAACTAGGGAAGACGGAGGGCTGCACTTTGGACAACACGTCTGCCGATCTCACACTTAGCTTTATTACTCCTCTCCCAGCTTGTCTCAGATTGCATCTTTTCCAAAGACTTTGGACATGTTCCTGAAGGAAGTTTCTTCATTTTCTGTGATTCCCTCTCTGCCCAAGTTGTGGCCTGTCTCACTGCTATGACCTGGGCTGATGTGTAACGAACGCATGCTGAGCGTATCTGGAACAGGCGCCAATAATGCCGTCCTCTCAGACCCTGATACTTCACTGTAATGCCACACCAGGAAAATGTGGGGCCCTCACTCCAGTTGTCAACAAGAGGGGTAGAGCCATTCAAGGGCTGTGGAGAGCGAATGTGGCCAACACAAAAGCCACTCCTCTGTTGAGAGGCTCCAGCCCTGAGAGGGGGCAGTGCCGCACGGGCAGGTTGTGGCATGCCCTGGAACATGGGCAGTCGCAGGAAGCCCGCGCGTGGTCAGCAAAAACGGAACTTGCACGTCCCACCATCCAAACGGGGAAGGTAACATGTCCCCGAGTCGCTGGAGCTGCCCCCGTCTCCTCACCTCGGCTACCTACTTTTGCAGTGCTGGCTGATGCCGGCTGCGACAACGTACTTGGGACAGCGGTGGCAACAGCAGCAATAGCAGCACCAGCTCCAGAAGCAGAAACAGCAGCTCCTGACGCTTCACCGGCTGCAGATGCTGCAGTTGCTACTGGAGCGGCGACCGATGGCAGCGGCCCAACACACTGCTAGCCACATCCCACCCACCACCACCATCACCACAACTATCACCACCACCACCAACGCAGAGCACACCCACAACCCACACACGCTCCTTTCCCGTGTACTGCGCCAGCAGGGTAGCCCGAACCTGCTCTCCCCTTTCC